>WEDG01001956.1:0-215450 GCA_017591395.1 Schistocephalus solidus | reverse complement strand
CTGAAATAAAGTTATGACAATGTGTGCAGATAAAATGTAAAATTACATAACTTTTCCTGCTATGTCAACAGTTCTTGTCGTTTTAAGGTGTGGTGGACTTGAAATGAGCGGTGAAAGGCTCTTGCCGTAAAAGTAAGGACAGAAGTTCAATAATCCTTCATATTTTAATCGAGTAGGAGAAAACTACTTAGAAAAAATGGTCAGGTGGTAGTTTAAGAGATATGCGGTAGTAGCATTTCCAGAATGAGATAATGAAACGTCGAGGTGATTCGTTCTTGATCAAGCGTATGAAACAAAATCTCATGAAAATGCGTCAATGAACTTAAAGTCCTCAGCATCTTAGGATCCAGAATTTACTTCTGATGATGGTTAGTATCAAAGAAACGAGTATAATTTTAGACTGTATTGGACCATCAGATATTGGCCACCTCAGACCAGCCCGCCATCGTTTGGATGACTGGTGCTATAAGGAGACATCATAGTTCATGGGCGACCCGGGTAGCGAAAATATATAGTTTCAGAGAGTCACTTAAATTCCCGATGGGTCCTTTCTCTCCGAGTCATGGGAAAGCTACTGGGGAAAAGATGAGGAAAATAAAAAGTTAATAGGAGAATCAGTGTTAAGATAAATGTACAGTCTTCTCTTGAATGCAGATAGACCAGATTAACGACCTTATTTCAATTTAGAGTTATTCCAAGAAACCTATACATAGAAACAAAGAGGACAGAAAACTTCGACGGGGTGGTGGAATAATTGTGTATGTGAAAAGACGTGTAACTGGTGTCTGACAAGACGAAGCAAGTTTGCGTGCAGCGGAAGCCATATGGTTGAACATCAAGGCTCTTGGCTCTCCATGTCTAGATGTCCTCATTGTCTATCAGCCACCTAGGATAGAGCCGAGTCGCGGACACCTACTTGTTCGGAACAATTAGAAAAATTTCTCCAGTCGACCTAATGTCATGATTATGGGTGACTTCAACGCACCAGGAATGACTGGAGCACTGTTCAATCATCATGCCCGAAATCGACTTTTGATTATGTTTTTCTGCAAAAAGACCGAATGCACTCCTCACACAGCATGTCCCTTTCCCCACCAGAACACGTGAAGGACAAAGGGCTAACTGTCTTGACCTGGTTTTCACGAAAACATCAGGCAGCATTGACGAGATTATTTCAATGCCTCCCGCTCGGTCGTAGTGATCACGTGGTGCTTATATGGGACTACTCCTTATTCTCCGTTGCGCCTGCTATAGAGGAAAAACGGCGTAACGTTTTGGCGAGGAAACTTTCATCAGATGAGTAGATATAACACACATCAAGCTGGACCTCAATTTTTCGAGCACCGTAAACGAAGATTGGGAGTCTTTCCGAAATGTTCTTCTGCAACTTATTGACAACCACTGCCCGCTAGCGAGTGTCCATCACAGCAAGCGTCCTGGGTGGCAAGACAGCAGCAAAAGGGAAATAAACAGGAAGCATAAGTTGTGGAGAAAATATCGCGAGTCTAATCAAGTCGCCTATTTTAATAAGTACTAAAGCACAGAGAAACAAAATGAGAGCCTTATTCTTACAACGCGAAGAGATTTGAGAGACTTTGCTGCAAAAAGGCAACGCAGAATCAAAGGATTGAGTCTACAGTTACCTCCGTAGATGTACAAGGAATAAACATCAAATACCGCTGATTAAGACTGCCGTGGGCGTCGAAATTTCTGAAAACAGGGGAAAAAGCCGAGTACTTTTCACGGTTCTACCGCTCAGTCTTCACAATCGAGGCCAGGTTCCTTCGTCTCTCAGTGGATAAACCGCCGACTGCAAGCATTAGCCACATACTATTCTCCAAAATTTCTGATCCAAAAGGAATTAAAAGAACTAAAGAGTCAGAAATCCCCAGGACCAGACGAGCTTCCACAAGCTTCTTAAAACTCGCCAATGAACTTTCCGCACCTTTGTCAGTGCTCTTTCAAAGAGATCCTTTGACTCCGGAACACTTCCTTTCGATTGGAAGCTGGCACATATAACTCCCTTGTACAAAAGCGGTAGCCGGGCGTCAGTGACAAACTACAGGCCCATAAGCTTAACATGCATCCTTGGCAAGATTATGGAAAGGATCATCAAGAGCGAATTGGTGAAATTCCTAGAGACTCATAATTTGTTATCAAGCTGTCAACACGGGTTCAGAAAAAGGAAGATCATGCACAACGAATTTGCTGTATTCGCTCCAGAGGTGGACCCAAGCACTTGAAGATAGACACGCGGTTCACATTGCCTTCATTGACTTTCAAAAGGCCTTCGATACTGTGCCGCACGAGGACTGCTGTACAAGCTAGAAAAGAATTGGAATCAGAGGTAACCTCCTCAAGTGGATCGAAAAACTTCCTCGTGGGTCGGCGCCAGGTTGTGTGCATCGGCCAAGAGAGGTCAAGTTCTGCTGCGGTCGAGAGTGGGGTTCCTCAGGGTTCAGTACTAGGGCCAATACTGTTTTTTTAATATACGTGAACGATTGTGTCAGGAATCTCGACTGTGAAGCAGCAATGTTTGCCGACGACATTAAAATCTGGAATGTAATCCAGAGCCCTGCTGACGAAGATAAACTGCAGATCAACCTAACTCGGTTGGAGGAGTGGTCGAATCATTGGCTTTTTGCGGTTCAACGTCGATAAGTGTACAATACTTCGCTTAGGCAACCCGTCTGGATCTGCCGAAAGTAGAAGTTACTTTCTCAACGGTGAAGCCTTAAAAGACGTGGAAACCCAAAAGGACCTTGGTGTGCTGATGACCACCACCTTAAAACCATCGTCTCACTGCTCGAAAGTGGCGAAGGGGGCAATTTCGGTGTTGCATGCCATCAGACGAGCCTTTTTGGATTTCGATGAAGATCTTTTTGCTAAGACCTTTGGAACATTCATTAGGCCACATTTGGAATATGCTATGCACGCCTGGAAACCCTGGACAGTTCAAGATCAGAACTGCCTCGAAAGAGTCCAGAGGAAAGCCACCAAAATGGTTAGAAGTCAAAGCTCCTTGCCATATCCAACCCGCCTAATGAATCTTAATCTGTTCCCTTTTGAGTTATAGGCAAATGCGTGGTGATCTCCTGCAGACATTCCGCATTGTGAAGGGATTGGATTGTTGCCTGGAATTCTCGGACTTCTTTGAATTTGCCACCACGACCCATCTCCGAGGTCACCCATTGAAACTGCGTGTCCAGCAGGGCGAGACTGGATGTGCGCAAGTTCTCCTTCTCTGTCAGAGTGGTTAAACAATGGAATGCCCTCCCTGAAGACGTTGTGATGTCACCATCGCTGGAAAGCTTTAAAAGGAACCTTGACGGTTTTATGTTCCGCAACGAGCCTGAGCGATGAGGCATTTATCTTAACCCTCGAGAGTCGTGCACCACTTGTCAAATTTTATGACCGCCTTTTTGTACCTTTGCAGCCCACACGGTTTCTCTGTATACCGCACTTAATTTTTACGTTACAAAATAGGGGTACTCAAAGGCCCATGCCTTTTTCCCCTCAATAAATTGAATTGAATTGAATTGATAGTTTCTCAGAAAATGAGTATCTAGTTTGAATTTAAATGAATCAACAGTTTCTGAAAGGACAACATCCTCAGGAGTCCGTTCCATGCTCCAACGACCCTCTGCAAGGCATTCCGACGGACTTCCGTGTGGACAAACTTCCTCTGCAGTTTAAAGGGATGACCCCGCAGATGTTCCGTCCCAGCCAATTCGAAGAATTCAGCAAATTCTAGGGGCACAATTGCGGCCTCTGACAATCCGGTAGGTTTGGATGAGGTCACCGCGTAGTTGCCTGTAATTTAGAGGAAACAAATCAAGTTCAACCAGTCTGGCTTCGTAAGGCAGATGACTAAGATTCTTGACCATCTTCGTAGCCCTCGCCTGCACTCGTTCCAGCTGTAGATAATCCTTTTTAAACCACGGACGCCAGGCCTGGATGGCATATTCCAAGTGAGATCGAACATATACCCCGTAGATTTTTCGGAAGAGTTCCTTATCTAGGTATAGTTTTCTTTGGAATAACTTGCCAATTGAAATTAGGTCGTTAACTAGTCTATCTGCATTCAAGCGAAGACTGCACATTTATCTTAACACTGATTCTTTTAACCTTTTATTTTCCTCATCTTTTCCCAGTAGCTTTCCCCATGACTCGGAGAAAGGACCATCGGGAATTTGAGTAACCCTCTTGAAACTATATTTTGCGCTACCTGGAGACGCCCATGAACTATAAATGTCTCCTTATATCACCCGTCCTCCAAACGATGACGTCATTCGGACGTACGAAATTCGGTGGTCCACAGTCTTAAATGCTGCGGTTTCTTTGGATACTAACCATCATCAGAATTCAATTCTGGATCCTTGATGCTGGGGACTTAGTTCGTTTGCGCATTTTTCGTGAGATTCTGTTTCATACGCCTAAGTGATCAAGAACGAATCACCTCGACGTTTCATTATCTCATTCTGAAAATGCTACTGCAGTATTACCCTATTCTACAACCTGACTATTTTTCCTAAGCAGTTTTTCTCCTACCTTCTATTCGGAAAATGAAGGCCTATTGAACTCTGCCTCCATTTTTCATGGTAGGGAGTTTTTTCACTGCCTATTTTTCTAGTTCACCATTAATTTTTAAAAACATTGCTAACTGTTGACATAGCAGGACAATTTATGAATTTGTACATTTTATCTGCACACATTGTCATAACTTTATTTCGTTACTAATGTTTGCTTAGACAGTACCTTCCCGGTGCTAACCAAATATAAATTCTAAATTCTAAATTCCTTTGCACACGATTTCGCATAAAAGAGAGTTTTACATAATCGTCGGACTTTCTGCCACAAAGGCATAAAAGTAGGAGTCCTTAGTCAATGTGTATGAAAATGACGGCTTCTCACCATTTCCTTGTGGACTGATGGGTCCAGCAGCTGAGCATTTAGTTGTCTGAACTCAGCGCAGCTAGCAATGAGTTGCGCGACAGGATTAGCTGGCAGGTCAAAGCCCTGCTCCATCGGAGCTGTACTTGCCCCGGCTTGGGATAGCTCAAGGGTTCGTAGCCGTTCCATTATGCAGTGTTGTATGTCCATTATCCAGAGCTGCGTCTTAGCCAGCACGTTCAGTTTTTGATGTTTTGCTGGCTGGGAGAAAAATGGCGCTGAAATTTGTGAGGAGCCTATGGCAATGAAATTTCCTATAAAATTGCGGTCTTACCTGGGCGTTCGGGATGCCTGTTCGTAGGCAAAGTTTCCCTTAAAGCCTCAGCTACGGCATTTGTGTCCGCTTCCGTTTCCTTATTATATGTAGAAAAGGTGACCTACCGGTGATAGGGGCGGTGTTTCGTCCCAAAGGTACAGCGAGCCCTCCTCCTGGCACCGACGAGGCCTCTGTAAGTGTTGTTAGGAGCTCATGATAAAATCAAAAGAGCACATTTAGGTAGAAGTTATGAGGCTTTAATCCTTAAGCTATTGCAACTTCAACCCTTCAGTGCACGTTAACCTCTAACTAGGTCGGTTGTGCGGTTGTAGGTTTCACGGGACAATGTTCCCCCTAGGGGAAGGCTGTGTCAGTTTCCGTATTTAAAATGTCAAAGGTTGCCTTACGCCACGGGTCAATTTATTCTATTAACACATAAATCCCACTAAAGGTAAGCAAGCATACTTTCGAATTAGGATTACGATCTTTGTCTCTCGCTGGCATTTCACGCTGCAGCTGACTTAATTCTGAAGTACTGCTTGATTGCATGTGACTTCAATCTTCCTGACGTTCACTGAATTCCAACTTCTGTCCTGCATAATTCGAAGACCTACTTGAGGCCATAGATATAGGCATGTTGGACCAGGTAGTTGATTTTCCCACCCGAGGATCAAACATACTTGATCTTATTTTTTATAGAGGTTGTCAGCCATTGTCAGTGTCACCTTTAGATCCACTTGGGAATGATGATCATACTATTGTTCTTTCTACACTAGAACTAGAGGCTGCTAAAACGTTTTCCAAAAAATATAGCTTTTTCCGTGATTTCAGATCAGCAAATATGAGGGAATTGCAAACACACCTAAATTCCCACGACTGGACTAACTTCGTTGTATGTTCGGATGTGAATGTTTGTACTGATACTTTTTACAAAGTTCTAGGTTCACTCATTTCTCGTTTTGTTCCCCGAAAGAAAATAATTAATGTCAAGGATGAGGTCTACCTCCCTTTATCATTCCGCCGTAGACTGCGTAGACTTTTTCGTCGTTTTCATCTACAAAACGACACCTCCGTCCTGCCCTTGATCAAGCAAATCTTTGAAGAGGCTAAGAGGCTGTCTGACGAAAAACGACAAGCCGATGACGTTAACTTTGCCGAAAACCCTTCGTTAAATGTTGCGAAGCTCTTTTCACGCACAGTAAAAGCGCAGAGAAAAACGCAGCACCCGTACTTCGAGATGCCTTAGGAAACCCAATAGCTGACGCTAAGTTGACTGCTGATAGCTTCAATGCTTTCTTGTCTAGAAAGTTTAGTGAACATACTGTAGCCCCCTTTCCTTACATCCGGGTTTGGACCGGTAACGTCCTCGAAACCATAACTTTTACCCTCTGGGACGTGACCGTAGCCATTCGGCGTTTACGTCAATCATACAGTCCAGGACCAGATGGCGTCCCGGTCAGCATTCTTAAGGCGGATGCAAACGATATATTTCCATCCCTTCTGTATAAGATATTTAATCTTGCTCTTGAAAGTGAAACTTGCCATATTTTATGGAAGGAATCGAACATACTGCCTTTTCCCAAACACGGCCGACCTACGTCATTTGACGACTTTAGGCCAATAAATACACTACCAGCAGTCTCGAAGCTCTTCGAGACCTTGATCAAAGACAAGATGATGTGTCACCTAAGAGAGAATAACCTACTTAATGCGGCTCAGCATGGTTTTCTCGAAAAAAGGTCTTGTGACACTTGCCAGCTCTCTTTCTTCGATCATGTGCTACAATCTAGAGACAGCGGTTTTTGCAATTTACACCGTTTACTTCGATTTCACTAAGGCTTTTGATCGTGTTGACCATGATCTCCTACTGCTGAAACTTGCCTCCTTCGGCATAGGTAACAAGCTTCTGAACTTAATATTTTCCTATTTGAATGCTCGCGCACAACGGGTTAAAATTTCTGATGTTATCTCCAACCCCACGCATGTGAGGAGCGGAGTTATTCAGGGCAGCGTGCTCGGCCCGCTTCTATTTTGCCTCTTTGTCAACGATGTTCCTGATTGTTTTCAGTATGGTAGGCCCTCTATGTACGCTGACGATTTAAAAGTTGCCTATCGATATAAACCGGTTGATCGCAACATCGTGCTTGAGCTTTTAAAAACGGATCTTCAGGCCTTTGCTCAGTGTCGCCGCACATGGCACCTCTCACTTTCTTGGCAAAAGTGCTCCGTTATGGTTATTGGCGACAACCATCAGCCCCCCCCCTAAGCATAGACGGTCATGATCTAAACGTGCCCCGACTTATAAAGGATCTGGGCATATCATACTCTAGTAGTCTTAATCTGTCAGAGCACTGCACCCTGATTGTCTCGAAAGCACGCCAAACTACTGGGTTTATTCTCAGAAATTTTAAAACCCTCAAAATTAAAATCAGCCTCTATAAAATGTATGTTAGGCCTAGTCTGGAATACTGCTCGTTTCTTTTTAGTCTTCTGCACGCTAGTGAACGAAAGAAAATAGAATCAGTCCAGCACTTCTTTAAAAAAAGAATTTTCTATTCATACCACCGAAACCTGTCCTACCAACAACGCTGTGAGCTTACAAGCCTTGACCCGCTATGGTTTCGTAGATTACAGAAGGGACAATTTTTACTGTTTTAACTTCAAAACAGTCGTACATTTAACCCCCTTACATCTCTGAGGCACCTCGACCACTCTCGGCGCACCAGTCATCGAGATGTATTTTTATTTCTTCCTTTGGCACGCACAGTTAGATACCGACAGTTTTTTTCGATAAACGCTATAGCAATCTGGAATAAGCTACCCAGAAGTATCAAAATTCAGTAAAGCTATCCCTTGTTTCGCGAACTGTCACTAGTTTTCTACATTCAGGACACCTTCCAAAACTTTTGGGTGCTGACTCTGTTGAAGCTCTCTTCGGTTCTGATGGCGTTCACGGACTCTGAATCCTACGCCGGTTTTCATGCTGAGGGCAATATTACTGGCTCTGCAGACCTCAATCGGCGTATTTCTCAGTTGACAGTGAACAGCCGCTCGCCGACATACCTGCTGGTGCACAATACCGGATTCGTAACACTGAAAGTTCTTCACCGGGCACCTGTGTTAACGCGTCCCTGCCCAGAACTTTAATTACTCAATAAGCTGCAGTTTTTTCTCCTGAAAACACCTGAAACAACGATCAGGAGTTTTTTTTCACTGTCAGCTTGACCCCTCTTCTGTATTTTTTTGACCTTGCCTATAAACTGGCAATAAACAAATAAAATAAAAACTGCGGATAACCCGGACAAAGAACAGTTGTGTCCATGGTGGGTTTATACTCGTGCAAAAAATCTCAAAGTCATCGTTTGCAAAGGAACCACGTGTCATTTTGTTCTCCGGCTTGGACAGTTTGAAAATCGTTAACACTTCCCTTGTTCTGATTCTGACATTAAAACTTCCACTGCACGAACGTTATTGCTCTTTGGAATTTTCGGGAATTTTTCTTGTGCCGAATTACCTCACAAAATGACATCAAATTGGAATTTGTTTATCTCCTTCGTCGCCTTGATAAAAAAGCCTCTACATCGTTAAATACTGACAACCACTCAGTGAACAATAGTGCAAAACCCCTTGAAGATCTGAAGTTATCCAGGACCTTTGACCTCTACAAACGGCTGAGTCGTTCCTGAATATTCTTCCTATCATTTATTGTTTTATAAAAGTGGATTTGAACGAATAGGCGCATTTATTGGTCATATTGTTTCGATTGCGGCGTCGTTGGACTTCCGTTTGAAATTCGCTCGTCTCCAAGCTTTTGATTTTTGGCCTTTCATATTTTATTTATTTATTGCCAGTTTACAGGCAAGGTCAAAAATATATATATACAGTAGAGGGTCAAACTGACAGTGAAAAAACTCCTGATCGTTGTTTCATGTGTTTTCAGGAGAAAAAACTGCAGCTTATTGAGTAATTAAAGTTCTGGACAGGGACGCGTTAACACAGGTGCCCGGTAAAGAACCTCTCCATTCAGTGTTACGGATCCGGTATTCTGCACCAGCAGGTATGTCGGCGAGCGGCTGTTCGCTGTCAACTGAGAAATAAGCCGATTGAGGTCTGCAGAGCCAGTAATTGTTCCCCTCAGCATGAAGACCGGCACAGGATTCAGAGTCCGTGAACGCCATCAGAACCGAAGAGAGCTTAAACAGAGTCAGCACCCAAACGTTTTGGAAGGTGTCCTGAATGTGGAAAACTAGTGACAGTTCGCGTAAACAAGGGATAGCTTTGCTGAATTTTGATACTTCTAGGTAACTTATTCCAGATTGCTATAACGTTTACCAAAAACTGTCGGTATCTAACTGTGCGTGCCAAAGTAAGAAATAAAAATACATCTCGATGACTGGTGCACCGAGAGTGGTTGAAGTGCCCCAGAGATGTAAGGGGCACTGTTTAATAGTTTAAACAGTAAAAATTGTCCCTTCTGTAATCTACGAAAGCCATAGCGGGTCAAGGCTTGTAAGCTCACAGCGTTGTTGGTAGGACAGGTTTCGGTGGTATGAATAGAAAATTCTTTTTTTTAAAGAAGTGCTGGACTGATTCTATTTTCTTTCGTTCACTAGCGTGCAGAAGACTAAAAAGAAACGAGCAGTATTCCAGACTAGGCCTGACATACATTTTATAGAGGCTGATTTTAATTTTGAGGGTTTTAAAATTTCTGAGAATAAACCCAGTAGTTTGGCGTGCTTTCGAGACAATCAGGGCGCAGTGCTCTGACAGATTAAGACTACTAGAGTATGATATGCCCAGATCCTTTATAAGTCGGGGCACGTTCAGATCGTGTCCGTCTATGCTTAGGGGGGTGGGCTGATGGTTGTCGCCAATAACCATAACGGAGCACTTTTGCTAAGAAAGTGAGAGGCGCCATGTTCGACACCACTGAGCGAAGACCTGAAGATCCATTTTTACGATCAAAAGCCTTAGTGAAATCGAAGTAAACGGTGTAAATTGCAAAACCGCTGTCTCTAGATTGTAGCACATAATCGAAGAAAGAGAGCTGGCAAGTGTCACAAGACCTTTTTTCGAGAAAACCATGCTGAGCCGCATTAAGTAGGTTATTCTCTCTTAGGTGACACATCATCTTGTCTTTGATCAAGGTCTCGAAGAGCTTCGAGACTGCTGGTAGTGTATTTATTGGCCTAAAGTCGTCAAATGACGTAGGTCGGCCGTGTTTGGGAATAGGCAGTATGTGCGATTCCTTCCATAAAATAGGGCAAGTTTCACTTTCAAGAGCAAGATTAAATATCTTATACAGAAGGGATGGAAAAATATCGTTTGCATCCGCCTTTAAAATACTGACCGGGACGCCATCTGGTCCTGGACTGTATGATTGACGAAAACGCCGAATGGCTATGGTCACGTCCCAGAGGGTAAAAGTTATGGTTTCGAGGACATTACCTGTCCAAACCCGGATGATAGGAAAGGGGGTGACAGTATGTTTACTAAACGTTCTAGACAAGAAAGCATTGAAGCAATCAGCAGTCAACTTAGCGTCAGCTTTTGGGTTTCCTAAGGCGTCTCGAAGTATGGGGTCCTGCGTTTTTCTCTGCGCTTTTACTGTGCGTGAAAAGAGCTTCGCAACATTTAACGAAGGGTTTTCGGCAAAGGTAAAATCATCAGCTTGTCGTTTTTCGTCAGACAGCCTCTTAGCCTCTTTAAAGATTTGCTGGATCAAGGGCAGGACGGAGGTGTCGTTTTGTAGATGAAAACGACGGGAGAGTCTACGCAGTCTACGGCGGAATGATAAAGGGAGGTAGACTTCATCCTTGACATTAATTATTTTCTTACGGGGAACAAAACGAGAAATGAGTGGCTCTAGAACTTTGTAAAAAGTATCAGTACAAACATTCACATCCGAACATACAACGAAGTTAATTTAGTCGTGGGAATTTAGGTGTGTTTGCAATTCCCTCATATTTGCTGATCTGAAATCACGGAAAAAGCTATATGTTTTAAAAACGTTTCGGCAGCCTCTAGTTCTAGTGTAGAAAGAACTATAGTGTGACCAGAATTCCCAAGTGGATCTAAAGGTGACACTGACGATGGCTTACAACCTCTACAAAAAAATAGGATCAAGTATGTTTGATCCTCGGGTGGGAAAATCAACTACCTGGTCCCACATGCCTATATCTATGGCCTCAAGTAGGTCTTTGAACTTTGCAGGACCGGAAGTTGGAAACCAGTGAACATCAGGAAGATTTAAGTCACCTGCAATCAAGCAGTACTTCAGATATGTTCCCAAAGTCAGGACTCAACGAAATAAGTTGTCATTGGATCACATTTTGTCTGTTTATCAGGATCAGCATATAATTGTTTATAGATATTGTGATATTCAACACACGAAAAGTGATATCGGAATCTTGAATAATACTGAAAGTTTTACAAAATCATTAGAAATGGGTTTGTCAGTTGATGCGGTCTACATTGACTTTAGCAAAGCCTTTGACAGGGTTCTATACAAACGTCTGATTTTTAAGCTCCGTCAAATGGGTGTGTCTGGCAACCTACTCAAATGGTTAGCCGACTTTCTCACAGACAGGCGCCAGCATGTTTGTATTGCAGATGCGAACTCTCACTGGAAACCCTTCACAGTGGAGTTCCGTAGGGCAGCGTTCTGGGTCCCATTTTATTTCTGATATACGTGAACGACTGCTTGGATTGTCTGACATGCGAGAAGGTAATTTTCGCTGACGATCTGAAGTTATGGAACTCGATTGAAAAACCGGAGGATGCGCAGAAATTACAACTTAACTTAGATTGCTTGCAAACAAATGCCAAATAATCCGACTGCGGTCAAGTTCCAGAAGGATAATTAGGTTTGAATACCAGTACTTCATCATTGGTCACCAACTCCAGGAGATAAATATTCTAAAGCACTTCGGTATATGGATAACACCAACTCTCAAACCATCGTCGCACTGTGCGAATATCGCAAAGAATGTTATTTGTATCTTAAGCGCAATCAGGAGGTCCTATGTTACTTTTGACGGCGAGCTTTTTGAGCGCGTGTTTGGAACATTTATCCGGCCGCTGTTGGAATATTGCGTTCAGGCGTGGCGCCCATGGACGAAACATGACTACGCTCTTCTGGAGAAAGTTCAACGGAGGGCACTAAAACTAGTCAGCTGATTGGAATGCCTACCATATGAGGGCCACCTATAAAGACTTAACATTGTTCCTCTCTCTTAAAGGCAATACAGAGGGGATATGATCTAAGTCTTCAAACTGGTCAGAGGAGTTGATTGTGCTCTTCAGATGGCCAACTTTTTTGAATTGGCAAACATGACAAGTCTCCGAGGACACCCATACAAACTGAAAAGAAAACACGCCAAACTCGAAGTGTGGGCCAACTTCTTTTCCCAACGGGTGATTGACGAATGGAACAAACTGCCACCGTCGGTTGTTTAGGCTGAAAGCGTTGAAATGTTTAAAAGAAGACTTGATGCATTTTTACTTGATGAACTTACATTTAGTCGACAGCAATGATCGATATACTAAAACGACTATCGCCATGTAACATTTGCTTGTTTTGCTAGCGTCTTTCTGTAAATAGGGTTTTCAAAGGCTCTGCCTATCTCCCTTATATATACTGTATTATACTGAATACTGATTTATCTTGGATGAGCCAATAGGGTTGCCTAGGTAATCCAAAAGTTTTTGCGAACTCTACGTATACTATGCGAATACGTCCTGTCTCAGTTACAAGAAACTTTTTAACCCATCCTATCGTTTCACCTACGGCAATGCATCCACTGGCAAGTGAATTATCTACTCGAAACTTTGCAAGGACGAGATAAAGGCTGAGCATCTATCTGAGTTCTTTCAGTCGGTTTTTACGAGAGAAGCCAATCTAACCGCTGATAACTATAGTGCGGAAGAGATCCCGACAATTGAGTCAGTGGTCATAACAGAACCTATTGTTCTGCAGGAACTACTAAAGCTGCACGAAACCAAATCGCCAGGTCCTGATGTAATACCGGCAAAGTTGTTGAAGGAGTTGGCCATAGAGCTCACAGAAGCTTTGTGTCTACTCTTCCAAGCCTCCCTCGCTGCAGGCAGATTGCCACCAGATTGGAAGACCGCGTGAATTTCCCCGATACATAAAAGTGGCAGCCGGGCTCCCGCAAATAACTACAGGCCGGTAAGTCTCACCTCCATATGTTGCAGGATTATGGAGCGAATCATCAAACGTGAACTGATGCAGTTTCTGGAGCGGCATCATCTTCTCTCTGACGCGCAGCACGGATTTCACAGAGGAAGGTCCTGTTTTACTAATTTGCTCTACTGTCTTGAACGATGGACCCGAGCGGTCGATGAAGGAAATGTAGTGCACGCAGTCTACATAGACTTCAAGAAGGACTTTGATAGCGTGCCTCACCAACGTCTCCTATACAAACTCAACCGTATTGGGGTAAGGGGCAAGTTTTTGAAGTGGATCAAAAACTTCTTGATTGGGCGATCTCAGATTGTCCGTCTTGGCGATCAACAATCGGCGGAGTTGGCAGTTGAGAGTGGGGTTCCTCAGGGCTCCGTCCTTGGCCCTATCCTCTTCCTTATATACATTGATGACTGCGTAAATGGCTTGGAATGTGACACCGCCATGTTTGCTGACGATATAAAGCTTTGGAAGGTCATCCACAACGCAGCTGATTAAGAAAATCTACAGGCGAACTTGCACCGACTCGAGGAATGGTCGCACAACTGGCTCCTCCCATTCAATGCTACCAAGTGCAATATTATGCGATTCGGCAAAACCAGCTCCGGGAACCAGATAATTTACTATCAAGACGACACACCGCTACAAGAGGTAGAGGTTCAGAAAGATCTAGGAGTATGGATCATGCCCACACTGAAGTCATCGTTCCATTGCTCAAAAGTAGCAAAATCTGCCATGTATCTAATTAAGCGAGCGTTTACAAAGTTCGACAAAGAGTGCTTTAATAAGGTCTTCGGGATGTTCGTGCGACCACAATTGGAATTTTCCATACAAGCCTGGAGACCGTGGTCTGTCAAAGACCACAACACCCTTAAGAAGATCCAAAGACGTGCAACCAAGCTTGTTCAAGGTCACAGCTGTCTGCCTTACGAGACACGATTGTCTAATCTTGATCTGTTTCCTCTGGACTATAGACAGCTTCGCGGTAACCTTTCGCATGCTGCGGGGCCAGGATTGTTGCCTTGCATCTGGCGACTTCTTTGAGCTGGCCATTACCACTAATTTGCGAGGACATCCCATTTAACTACGTGTGACAGGCGCTAGACTCGACACAAGAAGGCTCTTCTTCTCCAAAAGAGTGATTAAGGCCTGGAATGCTCTGCCTGCGGAAATAATCATGTCCCAATCCGTTGACACTTTTAAGCGGAAGTTTGACCAGTACAGCCATAAGTACCACCACGACATCCGAACCTAACACATTTCCTGAAACATATTCCAATCCACAATTTTTGCGTCAGATAACATAATACTCCCTATTTTTGAGTAACATTATTTTATAATTGTTTGTCCGATGCCCTGCAGTGTGACTGGGAGATAACCCTTTGTCCAACGTCCATTATATGTCAGCCTTTTTTAATTTTCAGTGTCATGTATAGCAATATGGAGCTCAAAGGCTTCGCCTATATTTCCCTTAATAAAACTGAACAGAACTGAAATGAAGTTTGGATGCATTATAATGAAGACTGTGTCAGTAGCGGCAGCTTGCACATGGCCCACACATATCGATGACCTTGCATTTTCAGTTGTCAGATTTAATACAGTAAACGTTTATTATATTGAAATTATTGAATGTGAATAGGGAGCTCAAGGGCGACAGCCTAATTCCCTCAATAAGTGAGCTAAAG
The DNA here is from genome assembly GCA_017591395.1 of Schistocephalus solidus. Lineage (NCBI taxonomy): Eukaryota > Metazoa > Platyhelminthes > Cestoda > Diphyllobothriidea > Diphyllobothriidae > Schistocephalus > Schistocephalus solidus. Next base: position 200,350 of record WEDG01001956.1, on the reverse strand, counting down.
TGACCATAATCTTAAAAAACTAAGGGAATGGGGTATTCAATGGTAAATGCCATTCTCGCCGAGTACATGTCATCTCCTGATTTTCGGTCCACAAAAACTTCTTCTCATAATTTTCAACGACCCGGAAATAACCGAGATACCATCAATAAAAGACTTGGGTCATAGTTATAAAAAAACTATTAATATTTCCCCCCAAGTTAAACGAATTTCACCAAAAGTAACTCGAATATGCGGATTCATTTGTAAAAATTTCTTCCCACCTGCCCTAAATACATGACTCTATAAAAGGTACGTCTTACCTCGCCTGGATTACTGCTCAAATTTCTTTGGCATAATGCCCTAAGATGACCGAAAGAAACTAGAAGCCATTGAAAGGTGCCTTAACAGATCCTTATTAAAATGTGATGGCATCCAAGGCTCATACATGGAACAATACAATAGATATGGTCTTCAAACCGTCTGGAACAGAAGACTTAAAAATGGTGTCACTATTCTATTCAAAATCATACACGACCAAGCTATTCTCGGAATGAATATGCTAACAAAGCAAAATGGTCCCCGAGACACTAGAAATAATGAAAATATTATAAAAATTCCTAAATTCAAAAAGGCCCAACGATCCAATTTCTATTCCATAAGATGCGCGACGATATGGAATGCCTTGCCAAGTTTTATTAGAAATAGTCGAAACCTACTAGCATTGTTCAATAATACCACACATCTATTTTTGAATAAGCTTGGAAATTTCTCAAGTCAGTTCTTTTACATAGAATTTGGGCCAAAAGTGCTCTGTTAAAGCCAACTTCGGGAATCAATTTTCACACATGCGTATTTTGAGTGCATTTTACGCCGCGGCCGATCCATTCCCACGCCTGTCGGCGATAGCTTCTTCAATTCTGAGTCCTCCCGATGAGCAGCCGTCTATCTGCACCTAGAAGTCAAGGTACAAATCCAAACGAACTTTGTGTGCGCTTCCAATGACTAGAATTGAATACTCAGTTAAGAAGCTCCCACGAGTAATTATTTCCCGTCCTACGATGACCTGCAATGCACATAGAGTGAAAGAAGTTACTCAGAGGACTAATCACCTGGTTTTGGTTTTGTGGGGCACTCTTTGGGTATGAGCAAGCCATACCTGTCGGTTAGTGACCTAAAAGACTCATAAATGCCTATTTTCTGGCTACAAGCAAGGCTCTTGCTTTTATTGTTTATGTATCCATTATATTAAACGCAGATTTTTTTCGAATGTTAAAACTTCTTAAAATGTTTATGATAATTTTACATTTTTAAATGTTTTTCCGGTAGCATCTTTCTTTAGATATATAATTTTAGGATTTTTAAAGAATTTGCTTTTAAACTAATTTGCAAAACCTATTTATTTCTCTGCCTGTTAGTAGTCTATTTTTTGTGTTTTGTACATCAGTTTTTTTCAATTCAATTTATTGAGGGAAATATGAATGGGCCTTTGAGTACCCTATTTGTAACGTAAAATTAAGTATGGTATACAGAGAAACCATGTGGGTTGCAAAGGTAAAAAATACGGTCATAAAATATGACAAGTGGTGCACGACTCTCGAGGGTTACGATAAATTCCTCATCATTCAGGCTCGTTTTGGAACATAAAACTGTCAAGGTACCTTTTAAAGCTTTCCAGCGATGGTGACATCACAACGTCTTCAGGGAGGGCATTCCATGGTTTAACCACTCTGACAGAGAAAGAGAACTTGCGCACATCCAGTCTCGCCTGCTGGACACGCAGTTTCAATGGGTGACCTCGGAGTCCGAGAATTCCAGGTTATAATCCAATCCCTTCACAATGCGGAATGTCTGCAAGAGATCAACGCGCATTTGCCTGTTACTCAAATGGTACAGATTAAGATTCATTAGGCGGTTGGCTATGGCAAGGAGCTTTGACTTCTAACCATTTTGGTGGCTTTCCTCTGTACTCTTTCAAGGCAGTTCTGATCTTGAACTGTCCAGGGTTTCCAGGCTTGCATAGCATATTCCAAATGCGGTCTAATGAATGTTCCAAAAGTCTTAGCGAAGAGATCTTCATCGAAGTTCAAAAAGGCTCGTCTAATGGCATGCAACACCGCAATTGCGCTCTTCGTCACTTTCGAGCAGTGAGACGATGGTTTAAGGTGGTGGTTGTCAGCACACCAAGGTCCTTTTGGGTTTCCACGTATTTTAAGGCTACACCGTTGAGAAAGTTACTTCTATTTCGGCAGATCCAGATGGGTTGCCTAAGCGAAGTATTGTACACTTATCGACGTTGAACTACAAAAGCCAATGATTCGACCACTCCTCCAACCAAGTTAGGTTGATCTGTAGTTTATCTTCGTCAGCAGGGCTCTGGATTACATTCCAGATTTTAATGTCATCGGCAAACATTGCTGCTTCACAGTCGAGATTCCTGACACAATCGTTCACGTATATTTAAAACAGTATTGGCCCTAGTACTGAACACTGAGGAACCCCACTCCAAACCGCAGCAGAACTTGACCTCTCTTGGTCGATGCACACAACCTGAAGCCGACCCACAAGGAAGTTTTCGATCCACTTGAGGAGGTTAACTCTGATTCCAATTCTTTCTAGCTTGTACAACAGTCTCTCGTGTGGCATAGTATCGAAGGCCTTTTGAAAGTCAATGAAGGCAATTTGAACCGCGTATCTATCTTCAAGTGCTTGGATCCACCTCTGGAGCGAATACAGCAAATTCGTTGTGCATGATCTTCCTTTTCTGAACCCGTGTTGACAGCTTGATAACAAATTATGAGTCTCTAGGAATTTCACCAATTTGCTCTTGATGATCCTTTCCATAATCTTGTCAAGGATGCATGTCAAGCTTATGGGCCTGAAGTTTGTCCCTGACGCCCGGCTACCGCTTTTGTACAAGGGAGGTATATGTGCAAGCTTCCAATCAAAAGGAAGTGTTCCGGAGTCAAATGACTTTTGAAAGAGCACTGACAGAGGTGCGGAAAGTTCATTGGTGAGTTCTTTCAGAAGCTTGGGTGGAAGCTCGTCTGGTCCTGGGGATTTCGACTCTTTTAGTTCTTTAATTCCTTTTGGATCAGACATTCTGAGAATAGGATGTGGCTAATGCTTGCAGTCGGCGGTTTATCCACTGATGGACGAAGAAATCTTGCCTCGTTTGTGAAGACTGAGCGGTAGAACTGTGAAAAGTACTGGGCTTTTTCCCTGTTTTCAGAAATTTCGACGCCCATGGCAGTCTTAATCAGCGGTATTTGATGTTTATTCCTTGTACATCTACGAAGGCAACAGTAGACTAACTTTGGATTCTGTGTTGCTTTTGCGGCAAAGTCTTCTCAAATTCTTTTCGCGTTTTAAGAATAAGGCTTATCATTTTTTTCTCTGTGCTTTATACTTATTAAAAAAGGCGACTTGATTAGACTCGCAATATTTTCTCCACAACTTGTGCTTACTGTTTGTTTCCCTTTTAAGTTGCTGTCTAGCCACCCAGGACGCTTACTGTGATGGACACTCGTTAGTGGGCAGTGGTTGTCCATTAGTTGCAGAAGAACATTTCGAAAGGGCTCCCAATTTTCGTTCACGGTGCTCAAAAGCATTGAGGTCCAGTTGATGTCTTTTAAATCTGCTCGCATCTGATGAAAGTTTCCTCGCCAAAAGTTACGCCGTTTTTCCTCTAAAGCAGGCGCAACGGAGAATAAGGAGTAGTCCCACATAAGCACCACATGATCACTACGACCGAGCGGAGGCAGTGAAATAATATCGTCAATGCTGCCTGATGTTTTCGTGAAAACCAGGTCGGGACAGTTAGCCCTTTGTCCTTCACGTGTTCTGTGGGGAAAGGGACATGTTGTGTGAGGAGTGCCTTCAAGGTCTTTTGCAAAAAGACATAATCAAAAGTCGATTTCGGGCATGATGATTGAACAGTGATCCAGTTAATTCCTGGTGCGTTGAAGTCACCCATAATCATGACATTAGGTCGACTGGAGAAATTTACTAATTGTTCCAATAAGTGGGTGTCCGTGACTCGTTCTATCCTAGGTGGCCGATAGACAATGAGGACATCCAGACATGGAGAGCCAAGAGCCTTGATGTTCAACCATATGGCTTCCATGCTGCACGCAAACTTGCTCGTCTTGTCAGACACTATTAGCACGTCTTTCACATACACAAGTATTCCAACACCCTGTCGGTTTTCTCTGTCCCTCCGATATATTTGGTATCCAGACAATGTTATTTCGCTATCTCAAATACTGCCCGACAGCCAGGATTCGGTTACTGCTATCACACAAGGAGATACTTTGGCAAGGCAAATTTTTAATTCATCAAGTTTTGATAAAAGGCTTCGTGCATTTGTATACAAGCACTTCAATTTTGCGCCAACCAAATTTCCTGTTGCGTTTGTCAATTTTATGGGCCTAACTGCGTCTCCTCTATTGTCAAGGTCGTATGTATTTTCCGTTTCTTGATGATTTTCGGTAACTCTGGTTTCTTAGTGCGAACGCTGGGCATTATGGAGTCAGTTCTGACATCTCTTTGGGGAATTGGTTCCCTGATGTTTTTGGCGTTACAGAGGTGGCTGCCGTTGTCCTTAGAACAATCGGTTGGTTAAATGGAAAATTCGCATTCTTTTGAACTACCTTCCCCTTAACAAATAGCCAGATTGAGTTCGCCAGCCTTCAGTCTTGATTAAAGTTCCAAGAAAAGTTTCCGGCGTTTCAGCCTTTCCGCAGGGGAGAAGTCCGGTTGAATAAACCTCTTTATGCGAGTGACGGAGGTTAGTTTTTTGGATAGGATCTCCTTGATTTGGTCTTTGCTCACAAGCATTATTTTGATAGGTCGCGGTCGCAACGTTCCTAGGCTTTCTTCAGACTTTTTGCCGATCCGGAATACTTTAATAATTTTTACTTCCACGCCCAGTGGGAGCAACTGATTTAGGAGGCCATTAACGAAGCAAGGTCTTCGGCGACACGGTCTTCTGGTCGGACTGCAGTTGACTCGTGCAAACCCTGAATAACTAAACATCATTGCCGATCCTGGTGCTTGGGATATTTCGCTTCCTCCTAAGTTCTCCTTAGGGGCACGAGAATGGTTTACAGAGCTCTCTTTGGGATTAAGTCTACCTCTGACCATTCTCTCATCTGAAGGCTTCAATGAATCCATCAGAGTTGATTGTGACTTTGTCCTCCTGTTGTGGTGTTTCCCCATTGCAGCTTGCCACGCGTTTGTTTCTTGGGATTCAACTATGGGCTCTTTAGAACACCCAAGATAGCAGGATGAGATTTGTGGTTTGCTCTGGTCGTCGTCCGTAGGATTCAGAGACTGTGTTCCTGTTATCCGGTCGTTATGGGTATTCGCGTCCGAACATTGTGAGCTGTAACCAGTTGTAGTTTTTGATACTTTTCGTGCTTTAGTCACTGCGTTTTTAACTGGAATATTGCTAAGCGTATTTCGTCGATTTATGTTATCTTACAAGAGCTTCCTTAAGTCTGCAAGCTCATTTTCCAGTTTTTGAACTCTTAGTAAAATATAAGAACATCCAACGCAAGATTCGTCCTAGTAGCCGACGGATTTGGCTGCCATTACGCTTTTTGCGCGCTTTTACTGGTTTTTGGTTGTAAGTATAAACTGATTGAGGGTCAGTCGTGGATGTCGTAAAGCCAGCTCAACAGGCTTTCCTTTAAAGGAAGTTCCGTGACTGGTTCTGTTACTAGCAAACAATTGTTTTGAGTCCAGTATTGTTAAAACACTGCGTAAAAGTATGTTCTCCTTTGAGCGTATAACGAAAATTTCTGACTGGCTTTGGAGTATGGCAAGTATTTAATGCAATATGAGCAAAAATGTTTATACTTGTTTAAAAACGCTTTTGAAAAATACTATAAACGGTATGAAGGACAGTCAGGAACGACTCAGCCGTTCGGAGATTTCGAAGGTCCTGGATAACTTCAGATCTTCACGAGGTTGTACACGTTTGGTTTCCTGAGTGGTTGTCAGTTTTTATTGGTGCAGAGGCTGCGCAGTCAACTTGAATAAGATGATAAACAAATTCTAATGTAATTTCTACGTAATTCGAATGCGCAACAAGCCTGATGCCTAGGCTTTGAAGTAGCTTTATGAAGCGACTAGTATTATTTGTTTCATAAAGCTAGATATATATCCATAAATGAAAAATTAATAAAGTCTTCTTTTAAACATTTCAATGCTTTCAGCCTAAACAACCGAAGTTGGCAGTTTTTTACGTTCTTCAATCACCCGTTGGAAAAAGAAGTTGGCCCGCACTTCAAGTTTGGCGTGTTTTCTTTTCAGTGTATATTGGTGAGCTCGGAGACTTGTCATGTTAATCTAACCAGTTTGAAGACTAAGATCGTACCCCCTCTGTCTTGCCAATAAGAGAGAGGAAAACGTTTAAGTCTGTACAGTCGACCCTCATAGGGTAGGCATTCCAATCCGCTGACTAGTTTCGTCACCCTCCGTTGAACTTTCTCCAGCAGAGCGTACTCATGTTTGGTCCAAGGGTGCCACGCCGGAACGCAATATTCAAACACTGGCCAGATAAATGTTCCAAAAACGCGCCCAAAATGCTCTCCGTCAAAATTAATGAAGAATCTCCTGATTGCGCCTAAGATACACATAGCTTATTCAGATACATTCATCCCCATTCAGTATAGCTGTTTTATTTCTCAATTTTTGCTATTGCTCAACCTAGGAAGCCACTTTTTTCTACTTAAAACAAACTCCTCATTTCGAAAACTGCTATTCAAGCATATGACCAAAACAAAGCTAAATTGGTTATTGATAAAAGGAGTGATTTTAGGTTTTTTCCTGTGTTCTAAGGATTTGATGGCACCCAGGAAGTGCCCAATCAATAAATTATTTAATATTTGTGAACATCCGAGCGTAGACCAGATTTTAATACCGGAATAATTATAGAGTTTATCCAATAATCAGGAAAGAAATCATTCTGGAGATAAATTGAGAACACTTTGCTCAGCAAATAGGGAAAATCATTAAGCTGTTTAATATGGGCATTTGGGATGTTGTCAGTTCCAACTGAGTGTGATCATATAAGTTGGCTTATCCGTTTCTGAATATTTGTAGTAACGAAATCAATGTTAGTAAGCAACCCATGAGACGTCAGCGCGATCGAAGGGATGGGATTGGTTTTAAGGGTAAAATGTTTGGCAAAAAGGAATTTAACAATTCTGCTTTATCTAAATCTCTGTAATGAAATAATTATTGCAATCGAGTGAGGGTGGAATGACTTTGCCAGATTAAGTGGAAGAACGGAGGCCGAGCACTTGAGCAACAGATCTTGAAGTATTATCATCGGTAATTACATGATCCTCAATTTTGAAGCTTATTCAAATATTTTTGGGATCCTTAAGTGGACCGTTGACGAACTTATGAACGGATCCTTAAGCTGCTTTCATAATTTTTTAGCCGATTTTGAAAAAAAGTTTAGCACCATGGAAGAAGCAGCTTTTGATATAATGATCTTTTGTGGAATAAAATTGAGGAAGCATTCTGTTAGGCCTTGCAATGCATTTGAAAAAAAGCTTGGCCAATCCAGAGTGCTTGCAAAATTGCTGAATAATTCTTTGTTCACATGGGGAAAGTCAAAATAGATAGGTTTTATTTTTGGCTTTACAGAGGAGGAAACTGGAAAACAACAATTAATCAATGCGTGATCACTGGTAAAAAAACTTGGAAGAAATTCATAAGCAAAGGATAGATACAACTAGTAAAATTTAAATCTAAAATACTATCTTTTCTAGTCATTTAGCTGACTACTTGAGACGTGTTTCAAAAATAAATCGTGTTCAACAAGTTCTTAAATTTTGGCTGAGAAGTATTCGCATGCCAACTAATTTCTGGCAAATTAAAATCTCCCACGATTATTTGGACATCAAACGGAGCTTCTGTAGCTTTGTCAAAGCGTTCACAGAGCTGGCTTTCATTGCCCGAATAACAAGGAGGATTATAAACACAACCAATTATGGCTTTTTATTGTGCGGGAAAATGAGTGAAATGAAACTTATATTTCCAGAAAACGAAAAAAATGCTAAGAGCTTAAGGTGAATGCATAAAAGACGATCTAGCATAAAGAAGACAACCACGGCCAAGTTTTTCAACGCAGTCTTGTCGATATAAACTTAAATTATCTAAAGCAAGCGTCAAGTCTGAAATTAGAGCATGAGCCCAAGATTCTGTGATGCACATAATATCTGGGTCAAATTCTAAAGCTACAGTTCTTAGCTCAGTCATCTTTTTCACGACTGACCTCGCGTTGAGTGAACCTATACTGAGTGCATTTGTGGAAAACGGATACGTTCATTAGTGTTTATATAAAAGGGAGACTTGGTGGAGAACAGTAAACTGTAGGGAAGAAGGTGTGAGCGGAAAGTAAAATTGCTGCGTTCTAAATTTGCTAAGCTGTTACTGTTAAATAAATTAGAATTATTACAGAGAAACATATTTCGATGGTGTACATTGGCAGGAAGGTTATGTTCTGCGTTCATGAAAATAAGTGAAGGCCTTTAAATAGGATTTTGAAAAATATTGGAATAATATAGTTGGGGGGAAATAAGATTTGAAAATGTAACAAATGTTTTCGGAAAACTGTTACGATAAGGAGTAGAGTTAATTAATCGGGGAGCCTTAGAAGTTGTTAGATTGGGACAATTGCTAAGGAAATTTTGTGTATGTATAGAAGATGCTGGATAGTTAGGACGTTTTCCAACTGTACTGACGTTTTTCTTTTTGGAACTGAAATAAGGAGCATACTTAGACCCGCGCGGGCTATTGATAAGCTTATAAGATTGAACAGTTGAGACCGGAGTAGATGGCGCGGAATAGGAACGAGGCGGAGTTAACCCAGTTTTTCAGACTAATAAATCAGAACGAAAACAAGGAAAACTACTTTGAAATGGAGGATCAGTCAGTTTTGGCACTTTAGTCGGAGTCACTGACATTAAAGGCGGGCTTACGATATGGTTAAAAGCTTTTCAGTTTGAAATTCTTATTCGCGAGGTAGAAGGTGTTAATGGATTCCTTGGAAGACAAATCAGAGGTGAATTTTAGGGGGTTTTTGAAACGGAAACCAGAGGAGATTGTGGTTTGCGTAGCCATGACCAGACTTATGGATAATAAACTTAAAGGCCGAAGACCTATGTGACAGGGGAGACCCATTTCTTCGCTCTATCGGTGTAAGATCTTGACAAAGGAAAGATTTTGCAACTTGAAGATAACGAGCAATATGTCCTCGTTGTGCAAAGATGGGATCCACCTCAATTGATGAAAAGAGGTGACCAATATAGGTGGATTTTGCTACGTGAGATGAGGCGTTTGGTTTTAGCTCCTTTGTAGTTGAAGCCGCACGAGTACAGGAAGTCTATAGCAAGGTCAATAGGTCGTCTTTCTCGGGACAAATGAATGAGAGAGCCCGCACGCTGACATTCCTGAGAGTGAATAGCAGATATATCACCGTCAAATATGTTACCCAGTATAAAGAGAACTTATCCAAACTTTAACATAAAGTCATTATAATTTTTCAAAGAAGACAGATCAAGCTGCTTATTTTCAACAACTGGTTGCATTTGTATAGCACTGCTGTGACTACTAGATACAACCAAGCAACACTTTGGTTCAACTGCTGAGAGCTTGCGATGAGCTGAACTTTTCATTCTCATTTTTGTTTTATGTAATATCTTCACTTATTTTAAAATAAGAGGATATTTATTAAACAAAACACGAAAAATAGAAATGCTATGGGTAAAAATTACACTAAAAAAGGAAACTAACAACGAGGCTACACAGGGTAAGCTCTGCAATATAGATTTCCTACCAGTTAGTTTATTTTTGGAAATCAAAGGTTTTTCAAAAATTTTAACTAAGGAACTATATAAGTGCTTGAGAAAACTTCTTAGTATAACAGATCCACCTGAGGCTATGTCGGGTGAAAAAATTTGACACTAAAGATCCCCGCCTGTTTGAGAGGACGAGTACCACAGGTTTAAGCAGGTGATAAAGTGTTAAAAATGGAAATTGTAATCCAATTATCAGTTAATAATTTTAGCTGGGGATGAGAAATTCCTGAAAAATTAGAATCTTCACTCTTTCTTTTAAAAAGAGCTGTGCACCTTGACCTTGACCTTCGCAACCAGGTAAATAGGGAGATGTTCACGACTAAATGTACTCGTAGTGCGTCTCCACCGACAAACATTTCTTTGAGAAAAAGGCCAACGGTCAAGTCGAACCCACAAGGTGTTGTTGAAAGACTGCACTTACGTCAACGGAAAAGCATCTATCTTCAGGGACAACTGAGCTTCAGGAGCGGGATGGATGAGCACTTTGAGGGGTTGATGATGACGCCATACTTTTTGAGGTGGTCAAACTCCAGTGTAAGGTGTTCTTCATGCTCTTCAGCACTCCCACTAGCCACCAAGAAGCTTTCTTTATAGGCGAACACAAAAAGCAGGCCACGCAAGAGACGGTTGAGGAACCTCTGAAAAGTCTGGGCATGATTACGAAGGCCGAAGGGCACGCGGATGAACTGAAGAAGTCTGAAAGGTTAGTAACAGCGGTTTTGGGATGCCTTCAGGAGCAACAGGAACCTGATGAAATTCGCGTACCAGGTCAATCTTTGAAAAAACTACTTTACCAAAAAGGGTTCCAGGGAAATTCTGAAGAAGAGGCACTGGATACCAATCGGGAAAGCGAGTTTGTTGTGCGCATAGTAGTCGCCACAGGGTCACCAGTCACCCGATGTTGCCTTGGACACCATATGCAAAGCTGACGCCCAGGGTCTCTTAGAAGGTTGAAAAACGCCAAGTTGTACTATATGTTCGAATTCTGCTTTTCCAACGGGCAGGTGTGCAGGCGCCAGTCGTCGAGGAGGAGCGAAGGCAGGAGGAACTGAGGTACAGATTTGGTGCACAAAATCGTGTTAAACCTCGCCGCTGCAAAACTGGTGGTTTGTGATGTTCGAATGTTGAAGTATAACCTCCCAATAAGGACATGCAAAATGTGTATTCAGGACAGATAAATTGCAAGGGGTTCTAAAAGGAGGCAATCCTCGAAAAGAAAGACTGATAGTGCGATCAAGTAGGCGGGAACGCCGGCAGTCCATGAACAGTTCAAACTCGGCTAGAAAAGCGGAGCCAAGGATGGCATGAGGGACATTGGCACTCAAAAAATCCAAGAGAAAGACCGGCGTAGGCCAATATCAAGCGTGAGGGACAGGATTCCGAAAATGGGAATGGGGAAAGATTTAACAGCTTGGAGATGAAGACCATCGTTGGGACAGCGACGGCCAGCTGGAGTGGGAGGGATAACACTGATTTTGGCTCCAGTGTCCACTAGGGACCGGCTGCGAGTCAAGATGTCGTAGACATGGAAGGTGGGACGGGAGCCAGAGAAGGTGGTCGCCTCTATTCTCTGACAGACTGGTTTCCCTGTGGGGATTTGAAGGAACATGAGGAAGAGCACTGATAGGCCTTTGCGCCAAAATTGGTATAATACCAACAGGCATCAGCATTTCAAGGTTGCAAAGGAGACCAACGATGCCTGGGTGAGCGACTGCATGATCAGTGGGAGGTGAGGCGCGCAAGCTGGAGTTTAAGCGAAGTCATCTCGGCATTCATGGCCACCCTCTGCGTCACAATGTGCTCATTAGGCGTCAGTACGTGGAAGTGGAGATCTGTGTAATGGAGGGTGGCTGGAACCACCGAGCCTCAAACATGCTGTCCACCATCAAGGCTAGCCGAGAGACCGAAAGGTCCTCTGAGCCGGATGTCAAAATTGTTTGGACATCCGTGGACAGACGCTCTAGGAACATCTCCTTTAACAATCTTTCGCCAATATGCAGCTCATCACGAAGTGTTCACATTCTTCTGAGGAAGATCGTGTGTTACGAACTTACTTTATACGATGCAAAGCTGTACAAAAGCACTTGACGCAAAAGACACTGTGCATGGGGCCTACATTGATTTCCAGAAGGTCTTCGATAGTGTTCTACATCAGCGTCTCCTTTACAAGTTGAGAATGTTCGGTATTGGCGGCAAACTTCTAACGTGGATCAAGAATTTTCTCATTGGTCGTTCCCAAGTGGTCTGTGTAGGCGGATCACGATCAAAGCGCACAGTCATGGAGAGTGGAGTCCCACAAGGTTCAGTGCTCGGACCGATCCTATTTCTCTTTTTGCTTAATGATTGTGTACAGGAATTGGACTGTAACTTTGCTATGTTTGCGGACGATATAAAATCAGGAAGGTTATCTAAATGCTGCCGATGAAGACGATTTCCAAGAAAATCTTCGTCAATTGGACGAGTGGTCCCGCAAATGGCTCTTGTCCTTCAACTCAAACAAATGCACCCTGCTACGTCTGGGAAATCGAAATCAGGTCATTGATATGCGACCCTACTATTTGAACAGTTTGCCACTCCGAGAAGCACACACACAGAAGGATCTTGGAGTTTGGATGAAAGACAACCTGAAGCCTTCTACGCAATGTTGCAAGGCAGCTAAATCCGCCAATTCAATGCTGTACGCTATCAAGCGAGCATTTTAAGTTTTTGATGAAGACTGTTTTCTAAAGTGTTTGGTACGTTTGTAAGGCCACATCTTGAATATGCGATCCAAACCTGGCGACCGTGGACCCAACAAGACTACAACATGCTCGAAATGGTGCAGCGACGAGCCAAAAAAAATTAGTAAGAGGTAAAGGTGAACTGCCATATGAGATTCGTCTAAATAACCTAAAGTTCTATCCTCTGAGTTATAGGCAGTTGCGCGGAGACTTGATACAAACCTTCCATATCGTGCGTGGCATGGATTGTGCCCTCCTTTGCGATGACTTTTTCTAACTTGCCACTACGAAGAATCTCCGAGGTCATCCATTCAAACTAAGTGTGCCCCAAGTAAAATTGGATGTGAGGAAGTATTTTTCACCAACCGTGTCATGGAACCGTGGAATAACATACCTGCAGTATCAACACCCAAAATTCATGGAAGGTGTCTTAAATGTAGAAAGCTAGTAACAGCACTCGTAATCAAAGGATAACACTGCTTACTGTTGATATTTCTGGTAAGCTTATTCCAGATTGCTATAGTGTTTACCGAAAAAACTGGCAGTATCTAACGTTGCATACCAGAGGAAGAAATGAAAATATATCTCGATGACTGGTGCACGGAGAGTGGTCAAGCTGCCTCATAGATGTAAGGGGGGCTAAAAGTACCATTGTTTAAAAGTTTAAACATTAAAAATAGTCCTTTCTGTAACCTGAAAATCCACACTGGGTCGAGGTTAGTAAGCTCACAGCGTTGTTGGTAGTACAGGTTTCTGTGTTCTGAAGAGAAATCTCTTTCAGTAAATAAGTGCGGCACTGATTCTATCTTCTTCCGTTCACTAGCGTGCATAAGGCTAAATAGAAATGAGCAGTAGTCTATACGTTGTCTGACATACATTTTATACAGGCTCATTCTAATATTGACGGTTTTGTAATTTCTGAGAATAAACCCAGTAGTTTGGCATGCTTTAGAAATAATCAGGGTGCAGTGCTCTGACATATTAAAACTACTAGAATATGATATGCCCAGATCCTTTATAACTCCGGGCACATTTAGGTCTTGACTGTCTATGCTTAGATGGGGCTGATGGTTGTCGCCAATAACCATAACGGAGCACTTTTGCCAAGAAAGCGAAAGGCGCTATGTACGAAAACACTGAGCAGAGGCCTGAAGATTCTTTTTTAAGATCTCAAGCACGATGTTGCGATCGACTGGTTTATATCGATAGGCAAATTTTAAATAGTCAGCGTACATAAAGGGCCTCCCATACTAAAAACAATCAGGAAGATCGTTGACAAAAAGGCAACATAGAAGCGGGTTGAGCACGCTACCCTGAATAACTCCACTCCTCACATTTGTGGTGTTGGAGATAACATCGACAAATTTAACTGGATGCGCGTGAGCATTCAACTAGGAGGATATTAAGTTCAGATGCTTATTGCATATGCCAAAGGAGGCGAATTTCAGCAGGAGGAGATCATGGTCAATACGATCAAAAGCCTTCGTGAAATCAAAATAAATGGTGTAAATTGCAAAACCACTGTCTCTAGATTGTATCACATGATCAAAGAAAGAGAGCTGGCAGGTGTCACAAGACCTTTTTTCGAGAAACCCATGCTAATCCGCATTAAGTAGGTTATTCACTGTTAGGTGACGCATCATCTTGTCTTTGATGAAGTTCTCTAAGACCTTCGAGACTGCTGGAAGTGTATTTAATTGGCCTAAAGTCGTCAAATGTTGTAGGTCGGCTGTGTCTGGGTATAGGCAGAATGTGCGATTCCTTTCATAAAATAGGGAGGGTTTCACTTTAAAGAGCAAGATTAAATATCTTATACAGAAGGGACGGAAGTATATCATTTGCTTCTGCCTTTAGAACGCTGACCGGGACGTTATCTGGTCCAGGACTGTAAAACTGACGAAAACGCCGAATGGTTACGGTTACGTCCCAGAGGGTAAAAGTTATTATTTCGAGGACATTACCGGTTCAAACCCGGATGTTAGGAAAGGGAGTGACAAAATATTTACTTAAAGTTCTAGACAGGAAAGCATTAAAGCTATCAGCCCTCATCTTAGCGTCAGATATAGGGTTTCCTAAGACATCTCAAGTATGGCATGTTGCGTTTTTCTCTGCACTTCTACTGTTCACGAAAAGAGTTTCGCAACATTTATAGAAGTGTTTCGGCAAATTTGACCTCATCAGCTCAACGTTTTTCGTCAGACAGCCTCTTAGCCTCTTCAAGGATTTGTTGGATCAAGGGCAGGACGGAAGTGTCACTAAGTAGATAAAACGACGTGAGAGTCTACGCAGTTAAGGGCGGAATGATAAAGGGAGGTAGACTTCATCCTTGACATTAATTTATTTCTTACGGGGGACGAAACGAGAAATGAGTGGCCCTAGAACTAGATACAAAGTATCAGTACAAAATTCACATCAAAACATAGAAGGAGATTAGTTCAAACCTGGAAATTAACACGTGTTAGTAATTCTCCCATATTTGCTGATCAAAAATCACGGAAATACTTTGTGTTTTGGAAAACGTTTCGTCAGCCTCGAGTTCTAGCCTACAAAGAACTATTGCATGGTCAGAAATCCCATGTGGACTTAAAGGTGACACTGAGAATGGCTGAAAACATCTACGGAAAATAAGATCAAGTAAGTTTGATCCTCTGGTAGGAAAATCAACTACTTGGACCCACATGCCAATATCTATGGCCTCAAGTAAGTCTTCAAACTATGCAGGACCGGAAGGTGAAAACCAATGCACTTCAGGAAGATTGAAGTCACCTGCAATCAAGAAGTACTTCAGTCTAAAGTCAGCTGCGGCGTGAAATGCCTGCGAGAGAGAAAGATCGTAATTCTCACTGGCGTTGGGAGGGCGATCGACACAACCAACGAGTAAATAGTAGTTATCCTTGAGAAAAACTCGGAGCCAACAGCTCTCTTGTACCGCTGTAAATGGTCAATAGTCCGACGGCAGAAATGCAAGTGGTTGCTTAACATAGATACAGCTTCCTCCGCCACGGCCCTCGTGTCGATCATTCCGAATGTAAGCGGAACCTAGACTAGAGAGTACGGATTTGGATAAACAGGGTGTTGCCCATGTCTCTGTAACTATAACAATGTCGGGGCGGTGGATGAAAACCAGAGTCTGGAGCAGAGGCACCTTATTAAGCAGAGATCTGGCATTTAAGAGGAATATTTTAAGCGGGCAAGTTTATGGTTTCCGAAACGGGACAGTTAGGCTGTCAGAGTTACTGACTTCGGCCAAAGAAATGCTCTTTTCACTTGAACTATTTGTGCGTCCCTTATTTGGAGGTGTGCCTCGCCATTGTTCCTTCGTTTTTCCAGTTATATTATTATTTGTCTCACTTTCCTTTGCTCTTTTCTATCTACCTTAAGCAAAGAAGCAGGCATGTTATGGTTATGTAAACGAAGGTCGCCGCCACCTAGACGGAACCGAAAATTCAAAATTCATTTTGAGCACTGCTGTTCAGTTAAGTGTATCGAGAAAAAAACACACCTGTCACCGAGTATCCCAATTGAAACTTCAATTTGGGCACGTTGGGAAAAGAGAGCATTTAAACTATAGCAAATCAAATGGGACAACATAATGGGAAAATCTAAATGTGAGTCCCAAGGGAGGATTTCTATCTCTAATAGTTCCGTTAAATGTTGACTTATGAGTCTCTCAAAACTCCTTTACAGTTTTCCATTGAAGGGGACATCAAAAAATCTACAGGAAGGTCTTTGCGTCGTCTAATCACCCTGCTTTAAATCGGAAACGTCCGTACATCCAGCTTTGTCTACTAAACGCACAGTTCTAATTCGTGAACTCGGAGGTCAGTCGTGGTAAATAAATAAAGAGGTTTGCAGTACCCGAGCCCACAAGGGCTCCCCAATAGCACAGTGTCGTCTGTTTTATGGCCTCTAATCGGATGTTCACCGTAGTCCATTGTCTTCTGACTGCCCTTGCATTCTGTAGGTTCACTATAATTTGCGATAGAAATTGTGGGTATTCAATGAAGTATAATTCAAATGGCAATGCTAAGATATAAGGGTTTATTCAGACAGGCCAAAATTATTATGAAAAGGATATACTCAAACTGTCCATAAGGTTCAGAGCTGAGAATCGCGGAAGGTGGAGTTTGGAGACTGACACCGAAGAGGGGGCTAAGTTTCCTGCGCATTCACTACAAGGACGCACCACTCACATCATCTTCACAAACTCAAAGTAACAGCAATCACGTATTCGAACAAGAAATCCACTCTCAGTCCTTATGGGTCGCTACAAGACCACAACGGCCAGGCTGCGGGCTACTCACTTCACGATATGGAATGCTTTAAAGAACTCTTACGTTCGCCTTTAAATCAAGGGAAATAGATTTAGGTTGCAAGGCGGATTGTAAAGGTACGAAACTTTGACCCTGAACCATTTTCGTGGCTCTATTTTGACATTTTCGGAGATTGTACTGCCCACGAACTCCAAGATCGTATGACGTTTTCCAAATGCGGCTTCACAATTTTTCGAAAATGTTGGGGAAGATTTTTTCATTGAAATTCATGAAGGCTATCTTAAAAGCGTTCGGCACGGAAATTACACTTTTTGCCACGTTCGAGGGAAGAATGAACTGTTTTGATGAGATCAGCACAATGAGATTTCTGGGCTTTCATGCTTTGCGGATTGGCAAGCTTGATAAAACATCTCCTTCTGTCAGTCGATCGGGCTGGGTGGCCTCGGTGAAATCTGGTACACCGCAGATTCCTCGACTTGATTACCCCTTCAACCGATTAATGTTTATCTACAAAAAGTATCTTTTTCAACAAAGTTACAGATTGCACTCCAAGTTTTCATATCGTCCGCCAACAGTGCCATTTCAGATTCAAAATCTCTGGCCTAAGCGTCCATATATAGCACAGAAAATGGGTCCAATTAGTGGATCCTGGTAAAAGCTGTTTTTGACCGCCACATGAGTTGGTTTCTTTTCACCAAATGCAAGCAAACTGGCTTCCATCCACAAGGAATTGTTTGATCCATTAGAGGAAGATACCTCATCACATTCTTTCAACTTAATATAACAGTGTCTGATATGGCACCGTATAGAAGGCCACGTGAAAGTCAATGATGGTGATGTGGACTATGAGCCATAGTGGAGAGATCTGGCCTAGTTATGCAGACCGTAGCAAATTTTTCCTACCAGATCCTACGTTACAATCCGTGCAGGCAATTCTACAGTAGGTTAAGAACCTACAGGAATGGCCTCGATCATCTTTTCATGATTGACTTTGCCAGCAATAAAAATGGTGATTATGGCGTGCAATTTGTCATGAAGACATGGCTACCACTCTTGTATGAGGAATAAATATGTATCAGTTTCCCATCACATTGTTAAATAAACCTTCCAAGAGCACACGCAAAGGTCCAGAAATTTGATAGATAGTTTTCCGATCAGTCTGATGGAAGCTCATTTGGTGCTGAACGCTTCCATTATTTTACTGCTTTTTATTCTGTTCAGACCAGATCTTCCGCAAAGACGGATACTATTGATGCTTGGAGCCAACTGGTTCTCCATGGAGAGAATGAAAGCGCCGTTTGCTTATTTAAAAAATGTAAAACGGGTGGAAAAACCATGAACATGCGCTGCATAATGTCTATTTTCCTGCACTTTCATTGTTTGCCATTGATATCTGTTCCTTATAGTTTTCTGAGGTAGCTATTCAGAAACTTGAAATCTCCCGCTTCTCCTTAGCGGGTCGTGTTTCCTACTGTGCTTCAAACCTCGCTCGTTTTGGCTCTTAATCGTTAAAATATTCGGCTTGCCTACTGTACAGTATCTTGTCCCAAATTCGTGCCTCCTGCTTACTTATTTCCTAGGCTTACTATTGTGCCACATCGACCTCATGCTCTGGTTTACACGCGCCAGTGGTTGTTGATGGATTTTCTTGAATTACTGCAGATCGTCATTGACATTCCTCATAAACATTGATCTCCACTCAAGGTCGGCCAAGTGTGCCCACGTATTTACAGGCGATCATGCCTGATCTAACCGGCCTTGATGAGATCACGGACTTTACTTCTCGACACCTTACGACCCGCGGCAGCAGATCTGCTCAGCTCAGCCCACTCTCTTCCCCATTTATAGAGACCGAAAGCCCAAGAAACACTTATATGTCTTGACGAACTGTGCCCAGGCAGGTTTTGATTTAGCTCCTCTGACGTCTCCGAGCGGGGAACAGGGCCGGAGCAGGAGAAAAACTGAGCTTGTGAGGCGAGGGAGATGAACGATGCAAACCACCTTATTCGTCTTTCTTGGATAGGATGTGATATCCCAACGTTGTTGTTGCAAAGAGGGGGGACTGTCTTATTTGATACGCCGTTGATTTACTTCACTCAAAGGACGATCCTCACGTTTTCGCACAACCCAGCATCCACAACCGTAGAGAAAGACTGACCGGACGGATGTGCAGTTCACGCGAATCTGCGCGGCGATGGAGTTGTCGCGTCGGGTTCCTAGGCCCGAGAAAACCCAGCGAGCAGCATCGATTAGGGAGGCAATGCCGTACTGACTCTGCCAATTCGACAGTAGTGTCGCCGAGGGATGGTTAACACTTTCCACTGCTTGAATTTGACAATCAGTTATTTCCAAGAGGTGCCTTCCTCTGGTGAGGAATGCAGATTTAAAACACTTGGGTCTTCCTCGCATTTACTGATACACGAAAGGATTGTGTGTGTGTGCAGTTTCCGGATGGTGGACTGAGAATCAGACCGAAACGGTCCCCTCTCAATGGGATCCTAGTCGGTGGGATGGCACGTTCAGCTGCTGGTTACTGTCGTGCCATAGGTCATCTTGATGCTGTACTAACACGGGTTAAAGGAGTGCGGTAGATGCTTCGAAAGTCTACTAGCACTATAAACCAATTCACGGGACAAGAGAGCAAAATCCGAAGGGTCTTACCACTAGCAGCAGGTCTGAAGGCGCCCGGACTAAGGAACGGAGTATTACAACAAAGGTAACTATATCACAAAACCCCTTCCGGTAAGCGAAAATCCAATCCAGGTACCAATTAAACGGAATACTACTGTTGCTGCAACCCCGGACACGTAGGAGACAGAAAAACAGAACTGTAATAGTAAGGCAGTGTTGGCGCATCAGCATAGCGCGGAGGCAAAGACAAGGAATGAGGGAAGGGGACGCAAATGGAAGGTCAAATTCTAAGCCTTGCCATATCACAACACTGGCTCGGTCATGGTTATAGTTCTACTCCGAGTTTGAGCAGGGCTCCCACGCAGGAAGAAGTTGCATAATTGAGGAGATCTTGAAAATATGCGCGGGCTCATTGTCGACAGCAGCAACAGGAACTTCAAATATCTACGAAGCGTCAAAAAGGAAAGGTCCTGAAAGTAGTCAATTAGGCCTCAAAGTTATTAAAATAGGAAAAAAAACAAAATCTAGTTAGTAACGGCTGCTCTACTTGCAAGAACCAAATATTTTTAAGTACTTTAATACAGAAGGGAGGTGGCAGAAACGCAGTTAGTTGGAAAAATAAGAACAGAATGTACATCAAGCAACAAAACTGCATTGTTCGCAGAATTTAGAAAGGATCTCAGTTGGTGATGATGCGAAACGAATGACGAAAACAGCAGCTAGTATCAGTCAACAAAAGAAGCAGTGAAACATGAGATATAGCTAGGGTTAGGCACGGGAATAGGCATCTCCCTACCCTAAATTTCAGGAGGATACCTACTCACGTGCCCCAAATCTAATCATAACGTGAAGGAGACACGATCCCTTGAACATGAGTTTTATTAGCCTGACATTTCGGATTCGCTTTCGAATCCATCTTCAGAGACGGTCACACGTTAACCTTAATTCCCTTGGAAATTTAGCGCAAAGCCATTTACAATATGGTGGGTACCTAAGGCCCTGTCCAAACCTAACAAAGTCCACAGGACTTAAGGGTACCAAGTACAACGTTGTGGTAGCACATTCATCAGGAACTACATAGGTGTCCTTGGTAACTTTACAAATACTGTCTAAAAAGAGAAATCGAGCAGACGTAACCGGCGATTTAAGCTAGAGATGCTTAACCCTTTTACGCTTTCTGAACATTGAACAAAGATCTGCATTCAAAGTAGACTGAAACAGGGTCTAACCAGGGCTTGTACTGGCAAATACAGAAGGGCAGTGACAAAACGAAATATCTGCGACGCATAAGAGAACTCGAAGGAACTACTTTGGGTTTCCTCGTCGAGTTATACTTGCTATTGAGATGAAACACAAGATTCGTATACTAGCCGGATACATTGCTTCACAGCCCGCAGCAAAGGCCAGAATTCCGCGAGGATAAGAAAGAATGATCTGTGCTAGCTTTTACAGGCCATTTAATGATAGACCGAAGGGCACGAAACACATGCATACGCAGCGGACGCCCGAGCTCAAAAACGACTGACGCTGGAGATAACGCGGTTGAGTGGACGCGAACATATTGACAACGAGACATTCGCTCAAGGGGCACTTCATAAACCGTGCTAGATTCGAAAGGAGAGGCCCACATCAGAAGAGTACTTGTGTTCCTGCGTTTAGAGTAGTGATCTCGGAAACCAACCATCTGAGGTTAAAGAAACTTTGCACAGATCCCAATATGTCGCACATATGTTGCATGTGCATTATACATGGCGAGCAGACCACATATAGTTCGTGAGATACCTTCGATGAAAAACACAAATGGGTAAGTCAAGGGCACGCTAGCGGATGCACTAATCATCAGATATATGGGTGATGTAGTTCTCTAAAATGACAATAAAGGGTTTCAGAAAAAAAACAAATCATGGGCACGTTCGGTTAAAGATTTCTTTGTCATCATTGACCAGAATAAGGTTTGTTACCGTAACGGACAAATGAACTCAACCATTTTGTATCTGTGATTCCCAGTGGAGGACAAACTCGCTCCCAGATGGCCTAGTTTGTCGCCAATCGCACAGTCAGTTTGTGACTTTAGTGCATAGAAAACCGGTCACTAAGTTGCAAATATTAAGACAGTACGCTAAGCGCACACTGCAACACAAAAGCTACTCTATGCACACGCTATGTTAGCGGATGGAATCTCCGTTCAGTACCAATCGTCAAGCTGGTCGAGATCAAGTACCTCCGAGAGTTCATCATAGCCAACTAAACCCGATCGTGGCGGAGCAGCATGCAAGTAAAAGCTCCTTAGGACCATGGCTAGATTCCCGAGGCAATTCGCTATGCGGCTAAGAGACACCCCTTCAAATCAAACGTTAACTGCTGTCAGTCGAGCTCAGCGCAGCTGCGTAGGGTAACTACCTCGGAGAAACCAGTCGACGGTTGCAAATCCAAATGAACTAACGCCATTTGACGCTGTTCAGAGGGAAGATACAGAGTCGGCGAAGGAATCTCATAAAAGGCAGACTGCACATACAGACCATTTTGACGCCGTTGATTGCGCATCGAGGTGTCAACATTCACACAAACTTGCCTGCACCCTACCTGAAAATAGAGGCGGGAAAGGCGTGAGACCGTTAGCGTCACAACAAGAGACGCAGGAAGCACAGACCACAGTGGAGCAGGGTCCGCTTTGAACCACAGCCTCGTACCTCAGTTGACTGTTCTCAAGCCTTCCCCTTGCTGGCGTGGGTTCGAATCCCACCGAGGCCACCGAGTATTTCACAAGTGGGTTAAAATCTGCCAAAATACTCTACAGTCGAAATGAGCAATCTACACACCAATAAAACCTACGTGTCTCGTACTGATAGCTGTCCATACAACTCGCTCGCCTCTAAAAATGGGCATCCGACAGTGCAGTTTCAATCACAGAACTTAAAATAGATCACGAGCTGATTGTTGAGCTGATCCAAAGAAAAAGGTCCGAAGGTACAGCAACTACCCACTAAGCCTAACCCGGCCAAGATACAGCGGTTACCGTTCGGAGGCGTACGAAAATCGAAAAAAATGGAGATTTCGGGCTTATTTTGTTAAAAGCATTACTAACCACTCTGAAAAATAAGAAATAAAAGCACGATGAGAAGCAGAAGTCGAGTGTGAATGCTCAGAATGCGAAAAAAGCGACATACCCTAAGGTTGGGACGACTTTGTTAGAGGACAATTCCACACAAGAAGATAATACAAACGCGGGACACTGCGAGTTAAGCGCTGAAGCCTAAGAGTCTTGCGCTACTTTAAAGCCTGCTAAGTAACAACTGGCACAGCAAACAAGAGGTTGCCAGACTAAGGAAGAAACGAATAGAGATCAAAGCATATTAAGAAATGAAATAGAAAGCCGGAAAGTGCTATGTAATACAAACCTTGCGCCTGGTAACAACGAGAGGTCCTCGATCGAAGTGTCTTGGCCGACTTGGCAGGAGTCGATTGCGCAGAACAGGATGATGGGACACAGCGCTAGGTGCAGGATCGGCACAGTGAACAACAGACTTTTTCCTCAGTGTGGGTGTTGTTTTAGCATAAACATTTGCGAGGTCATTGACTCCAAGTGGAGGCGGTTGCGGCCTAGCCTCCTTCGAACGATGGCGTTGGAGTTCTCGGGGAACGTGCTTACCTCGGTCGGAGGTTTTTGACTGTCTAAAACGGTTAAAACAGTGTATGTGCGTTCCTGCCACGTAGTCCACAGAGAGCGCTCAAGTTATGCAACAAGGCGGGAGGAAGAGAAAGAGAAGTAAAGGAATGAGACTCGCAGGAGGTGAATAACAATAGCAACCGGAGGTGTAGTAAAAGCCTAAAAGGGTGTATGTTAGTGGTCAACGAGAGCAACACTACGGAAAGAACAAGTGCGAGTGACACACAAAAGCCCACCTGGCGTCAGCTAAAGGGAGACTCCTGGTCTTGGATAACACACAAGAAGCAGACTTCCCTGGATGATTTGAATTTGAAGAGGAAGCAGGACAGTATTGCGATATACGAGGAGACATACCAGTGCCGACATCTAGGTTTGATCGTTTGGAAAAACACGAAGTTTCCTCTCAAGTTTAAATAAAAAAGTTCAGCAGATGGAAAGATTACCTGTCCGTTAATTAGAAATTTAACGAAGAGAGTGCTCATAAAAACAGAATACTGCGTTACTTTCGATGTAAAAGTATTTTCTAAATACTACAGGTATTAGCGATAATATATTAGGATCTAAATCTATAAGTATTATCAAAGAAGAGTAAAGCATCCGTTGACGGAAAATGGCAGGCAGGAAAATAATCTGATCCGGAAAGGTGTTCTTTTGGAACAGATTTACCTCACTGACATCAATTGAGTGAATGAAATGTTGACTGGGTTCGAAAGGCTTGTCATGCTTGAATTACCCAATTTTCCCTAACTGTGACTCAGCTTACGGGTCTTGTGGCGGATTGGAAACTCAACCCTCCCGAATGAGGGCTAACACCTTGTCACTACGACAACGCTCCAACTCTCCCTTGACAAAACGTGAGCCCTACGGTACTAAGGCAGCCGTCTGCGTGTTCAAAGAGTCCCACTAAGGGAAGCCCCACTTACGCCTTCACAGAGCGCGGTTTGGAAGGGTTTGCTGGCGTTTACATCTTTGCGCGCAACTGACCGCAGTTTTTGGAAAAAATACTACAAAAGCAACTAATAATCGTCACTTGGAATGTTATTTCGCTTCTACGTCACGCTGCGGCCAATCGCTGAGAAAGTAGGATAGCTCTGGTTGTATGCGGATGAGTTTCGATACAAGCATGATATCGGCATCATTTGAGAGGTTTGCTGCTATGACAGACTAAATAAATTTGGATCAGAACACCAGTCTTGCTTTTCTGAAAAGATCACCCTGAGAAAACTGAGGTGTCAGCATCGCTTTCAGAAATGACATCAAGATATTTAGCAGTCAATTCCATGGGAGAAAAGTTTGCCGCCTACGCTTCGACAAAGAAGAGTCATGAAAGTGTGAAAAAGAAACTTTAAATGAATCTGTACGCCCTCGTATTGGTGCCTAAGGCAGGCAAACACACTGGTTTCAGAGGTTTCAATATACCTGTCGGCTCAGAAGAACCGGCCTTAGTGTCATGGTGCATGAAGTGGGTCCGAAAACAGTATTGTGCTTTACTGAACCCCTGTGCGGAACAAAGGCACTCATCGAAAGCAGTCTTTCACTTCCTCGAAAGCCAGGCTGGAACATATAAACATCTCCACCGACGTAATCAACGACTAGGGACAACGAGCTCATCCGTAGGCCACATCGAGAAAAACCATTGATAAAGGCAGTATATAAAGTGCCAGACCGATCGCTACCTCCTCAGTTAAGGCATGAAGCGGCAAATCTAATCCCAGCGATCGTTTCAGGCCAAGAGAAGGCGAAATAAATAGAACACTGCGATAGTGGACCAAGCTGGAAGCAGACTAAACGTAGCCAGAGGATTGAACACGTAAGCTGGACACATGCAATTCCTAGAGAAACAGATAGCAGAAAGTCATATGCACTACCGTTACATTATTGGACGAGCAAACGGACGGCACCAAGATCGGCTCAACTTGAAAGATAAGAAAATCCAGCCCCTTTTCGCAGCCACTAGTTGTAATGAACGTACTGAAACATCAGTGCAGCTGTAAACAAAACCGAATTCTCACAATGCAAACGAATACCAAGAACAGCAGCACGTGCGAGAGCAATAAAGCATTCTAGTAGTTCATATAGCGAAGGAACTTCATAGGTATGCTAACCGGAGGGAGGTAAAAATTTCCGCAGGCATTGAGACCTTCGACCCGTCAAAACTGTGCCACTGTTCTACAAGAACGAAGGAGCACTGCAAGGGCACTGGATCAAGTAGTTCAGGCATATTATCAAGTGGAAACAAATGCGGACCTTAATACACAAAACCATTGCAATGTAGGATCAGTACAAATCAACACACCTCAAACAGAAAAGCCATGGTCGTGGACGCAATTGAAGTTGAAGCCTAAAAATAGGGCGGTCACGCCTTAATAGGTAAAAATAGCGAAAAGGCCCATAGACAATTGTCTCTCTGTTGTGCACAAACGATCTTACTGGGTAGCCTTTCTTCAAAGCCACCCAGGCCTTTAGTAGGCTGCAATCTTCAGTTCGTAACAGCTACGCATCTCCCTATATTCCACCGTCGTTTCGAAGATGCCAATCATGTGCGCCATAGCGAGGTTGCCGATTTGCGCACCATCTCACCCTCTCCCACCTGGGTCCAATGTCATGATAAAGTCAAGAAAATCGGAGGCGGGAGGACAGGGCGCAGATGGCTGGCGTGACGTGAACCTGCTCTTAGGTGTACTACTATGTGTGGTCGTACACGTTTTGCGGTTAGCATCCACAATAACACCTACCATGCTCTGATTTAGCCCCGCGGTGTTGATCCAGCCCATCTATCGCGCGCCTCATTAACTTACGCAACTGCATCGGAAGTAAGAAGGTATGCCAGAGTCGAGCAATTCGACTCATGAATCTCCAGCCTAGGCATCTCTGGTGGATTCTGAGTGGTAAAACAAGAAAGTATCCCAGAAACGATAGTTTGACCGATGTAACCGACAAGCTCCATTAGTTTCATTGTGCGAGCGAAGTTGTTTACAATGAAGCAGATCCGTGTTGCATCCAGCTAAATTTCTCTTTGAAAATAAACGGATGTAGGAAGTCAGGAAGAAGCAGTAAGTACCGAAGTACCAACATCGAACTCCTGCAACGAGGTCACGAAGTCAACGAACATTAACCGCTCTAGTTCAGAACATAATTACATCTACCGTGGTAGAAAACTTGGCAGCACACATAGGAACATTGCCAGCAGTGACCACTGTCTGTACATCTGCGAAAATAAGTGTCGTTCAAAAAAGCAGAGCAGAATAGGGTACTTCATGTTTAAAAGTTTCATGTCTGTTTGGCCAAGCCTTTGACGGCATTAACTTTAATAGAACACGAAAAACGATCGCGTAAATCATACCTTTACGTTCAACTAGGTGATTCTGGAGTCTTGCCTGGAAGGGAAAACGAAATTCAGTAGCGCAATACAAACGTGAATACAAAAAAAGCATGAGAAAAGCTGAGGATGAAATTACACGACGCAACAGATATTCAACATGAGTCCGCAGCGGGCGCAATATCTGTATAGTAACGTGTCCCGGAAAGACCCAATTTTGTCCATCAGGTGTGCGTCTGATACATGACGGTGTCGAGCACTTTATCTACGACGGTTACTCTCTTCAAATACGGGTGCTTCACTACTCTATGCTCAGAAGATATGGGAAGTTTGGTACTCATTACACTTCCATGGAACATGCGACAAATAATTGTTTAAGGTATTGTTCATAAAGGGGAAAAAGAAATAGATTAAGTACTACGAATCGTTAAATTTTACATCGCCAGGCAATAAATGACGGAAGGTCTATGTTATTGAACAGTGCCTGTAGAGTTTCTTCTAATGTTGGATAATCGTCTCACCGGAATAAATTTGAGAGACTAGTGCGACAAAATATGCAGAAGTTGATGAAGTCATAAAATGTCATGACCCATTTTTCAACTGTGCACCGTCAATACGTATTAATAAGTCAACTGCTTAATAAGAAATCGGCAAATGTGATAAGTAAATAGAAACAGAGAATGTTGATCTCACACGCGGTTGTGCATGGAGTGAGGGAAATTGCAGAGGCTAGCGAGTTCCGGTTACAGCGAAGCCCTTTCAAGCGTGATTACAGCTGGACAGCGTAGGACAGCCAGCCAGTGATGTTGAGAAGGAGAAGTGAGGCAACGGGAGAGGTAATTGAACTGTCTGCGCGTATTTTATGTATTTGCATCCACAACTACGTGCAGATTCATAGATAATTTAATGTGACTAGGGTTTTTCAAATAATTGGAAGAGTACAATTTAAGGGTGTCAAAAGACCAATAAACGTAAGATTAAACGGATGACGAGGAGGAAATATGACAGAGGATGAACATTCGCTCCTTCCGAAACTTTCGGCAATATCCTCTAAAAATAAACCATGCAGTATGCTTTCCAGAAGATCAAACACATATTAATTTACTACAAATGGCTGACATTTGTTCTGCAGGTGCCCTCTGACCTCACGGAGGCAAACGCCTTGACAGCGGTACGCGGGGTGTCAAAAAAATCTACCAAACCCACGTCAACGCATGATCACGGCGGCAAAAACGGTCTGTGCGAGCGACATCCGCGCTAGATGATGCAACGGATCACTAACCCAACAGCGCGTCACCACAGTGAATTAGCTGCTCTCCGCCGATCAATCTGACCTGCCCACTTTCCCAACAAAGTGCTTATCATTCCCGTAAAATATGTGCAATAAAAAGAAGGTAATCCGATTACTCTCCCCTCACCAATGGTTAATCTTGTAAGTCCCACAAAGTGTTATCAAATAAATGGGCAGAGTATTCGACTTAAAGTGCAAGTTTTCTTAGTGTGAGCGCCTTTTAGTCGAGGGTATGAAAAGTGGTCCGTTTCCAGGAATGTCAGTTATATCCTTTTAGTATTTAAATTCGATTGAAACGAAGACAGACGAAGACGATTGCTGGGTCCTCGTAACATAGCCAACAAAGAAAAACGCGAGTATAGAGAAATAAAAAGGAAAAATGAGAAATGTGGGTAGGTTAAGCTCTCACCAATAAAGAAGGTTCCGCGCACTATTAAAGAATTTGCATCTGGTATTTTAAACCTTGTATAGTTAACATCGGCACCAACATTGTTATCTGAGCTCGCTGAAGTGATAGAACACCTAAGCGCACAGCAAGACTTATTTAGATTAGATATTTACGAGCAAATATTCGGTAAAATAGAATGCATTTTCAACAAAGATTGGTCTCTAAAAATTCATTCACGTTTCCCTTTATCTTATTCTGTAAAATGAGACGAAAAAAGGTCTTATTCACCAAGTCCTATGTCAATGACTACCGTTACCAGGGTATTTGGCCAAATAAAGCAGGAATAAGATCAGGCGCCCCGGATGAACCAATAAAATCTATCAGGTACGAGAATTAGGCTTTTTGCCTTTTAAAAATTGCGTACTGTTAGACAACATCAGAGTAAAGTAGGCCGGTATTGTCGAGGAATTCCTCGTGGACCATCATACAGTACGGAAAATATTAGGAACCTGTATTGCAATGATGCTGTAGATCAGAGAGCCTTGTCTGAGGTAAAAAACAATAGCAACTTTAAAATAAAGGTGAAACTTAAATACAAGAGTGATAATAAGATGCTCATAAGAGGGAAAGTTTTGAAGCTTGCAGTGCAGTAAATATGTAACCAGGTTCCAGAATGCAAATATGTTAATAAATCGTGTCAGGGGATGATCATATGCAGAACCGAGATCCCACTTATTCTCTCGTAGTCCTTATACAAATGCTTTTCAAGTTTCCTTGTATCATTAGGGAAAATTAAGGCGAAAGACGCCAAAAAATGATTGAGCACGATACCGCTTGAGGAGAAACGCAGACAACTGAGATTGAGTAACCATACACCTAATCCAAGACAAAAAACGATGAAGCACGAAGCAGGTTATTTGTACGAAGTGTGAGGTTATGAAGGCGAAATTATGATTAAGAGAGGAATATTACTTACATTCAAGTTGTTGAATGCCTGAAGGACGGCCTCCTCTTGCGGAGTCAGTCTTTGTCTACCTGCATGAAAATAATTCTGGTTAAATTGCGAGCATAAACCATAGGGAGACAAACTAAGTCCTGATCAATTTTAAAATAAAGTGAAGAGGATTTATATAAAATCATTTTAAGGTGGGTATCAACCAAAAAATAAAAGCACGAGTAGCATAAAAAGACAAGGATACAAAGGATAAATTAAGGGGTTGACAAAAATGGTCCGCCTCATAGCTGCTAGGAAACCAGAACACAGAATTTAAAGTGAATCGTACAACTCAGTCACCTATAAGAATGAAAACGAAGTTAAATAAAATCAAAATGGACGGCCTTGGTGGATTGTATGGGTAATTTTAAGGAGGAGCGTGCTATGGAGAAATAGACGACCTTCTAAAAGATTCAATTCGAATGTAAGTAACTTATTCGAACATTGTAACACAATGACGTCGGTAAAAACTGGAGAAGAGCACACCCCGAAAAGTAAGCCCTCAAATGAGGATCAGTGTGCTTATAACTGTAACCTTGTCATAGCCTAAAGGTGTTAGGCTGAAAAATTCACCGGAGCTTATTTTCCCTGCATATCCCGCGAAATGTTGCACACAAGGGGTCTGAACGTCTATCGCTCAGAGAACACTAGAGTGCGCGTTCATCGGTCTGCGGGATCTTTTACGATTTAAATCTTCGAAAGAAGATTCTAGGATGGGCAACGGAGGACATACACATGTTGGTTCAAAGAAAAAAACTTATGTGTATACAAAGCACACGGTCAACTGACGATCCTGATAAGGAGAGAGCAACTGGTAGGGATGAGAAGACCTCTGGTTTAACTCGAAGCTTAGAAACAATTCTGTGCGATACTGGATCGCAGTTGGAAGCTATTTTATAGCCCTGTATTTTCAGCAAAATATAAAGCCTGACTTACTGATGGTCATTCAGTCAATTTGGGTTATCTAGCTAGGGACCTCCTCCGCGAAATGTGGCATGTTGCAACATTAATGGTGGCTGCACGTAGTGGCCCCTGACTAGCACCCAACTCACATTTTTAGCTAGACGCAGATAGGCAGTGCCTAGCAGCCACATCCCTGGCAACCGCTTCAACCAGCAGGCCGAATATTGTGAGGGTCTCCCGTGGTGTGTGTCTCCACTCCCTTTCTCCCTGCCAAAGTCCTACTCCCCGAACATGTTGAGGGTCTCCGGTGTTTCTTTTGTATCCACACTCGGTATGACTACGCTCTTCCCATCTCCCCTTCTCCTAACCATACTGTCTTCCCGACAGTCAAAAAGTCCTACGGCGAGGGTGACATGCAATGATGTATGCGGCCCAGGTCGATTGGGTCGTCCTCTAAATAAACCAATCCTTGACCCATAGCTGAGTTCAGCAGCCGCCTGGGATGACTTTTCAGTCCTATTTAGGGACAGCACTGCTTACCCCTTCGTGAGGACCGTAACCAAGGAAAGAACTTCTTCGAAGCCATCAAGACTGTCACGGTCCTAAACCGGTCAAAGGAACCATCCCTTTTGCCAACGCTGAGGGAACTATGCTAATAACCGAGAAGACCCAAATTCTGAAGCGCTGCGCCGAGCACATCAAAAGCGTCCTCAACCGCTCCTCCGCCATCGACTGATTGCCCCAAGTGGAGACTAACGCCAACCTTGATCTCCCACTCTCTCTCCAAGAAACCATCAGGGCCGTGCAGCAACTATCCAGCGGGGAAGCATCGGGATCAGACGCGATCCCTGTTAAGATTACCAAGCATGGCGGCTCCCAACTTATGAATCACCTCACAGCGTTCTTCTAGGAGCTTTGGCACCGAGGATAAGTCCCCAGGATTTAAAAGATGCCACAATCATCCATCTATACAAGAAAAAAGAAAACCGCAAGGTCTGTGGCCACCACAGAGGAATCAAAACTCGCCGGGAACATCTTCGCCCACTTTCCCCTCAATCGCTTTAACAGCCATCTGGAACAAGGACTCCTTCTGGAAAGCAAACGCGGCTTCCGCCGTCATCGCGGCACTAATGATATGATCTTTGCCACTCGTCAGCTGCAGAAGTGTCAGGAGATGCGGATCCATCTCTACTAAACCTTCGTGGATCGAAAGAAATCCATTGACACGGCGAACTGCGGAATACTGTGGAAAATCATGTAGAAATTCGACTTTCCCGAGCGATTAACTGACAGAGTGCGTCAGCTCCACGATGGCATGATAGCACGCGTCACGAACAATGGAGCCGTCTCAGAGGCAAACACAGTGACCAAGAGAGTGAAACACGGCTGCGCCCTCGCGTATACCCTCTTCATTATCATGTTATCTGGGATGCGAATGGACGCCTACCACGAAGAACGCCCCGATATCTGCATAGCCTACCGGATAGACGGCCAACTCCTGAACCGTCAACAGATGCACTTAGAGTTGTTTGTATCCACAACTACCGTCCACGAACTTCTTTTCACAGACGATTGCGCTTTCAAAACGACGGAAGCGGGCATACAAAGGAGTATGGATCTCTTCGTCGCGGCCTTAGAAAACTTCAGCACGACTATCAACACGGAGAAAACGGTGATCATGCCCCAGCCGCCGCCCAAAACCGCCTACAATGGACTTTGCATCAATGTCAATGGTGCCCAACTACAACCGTGGATACCTTTACCTACCTGTGCAACACCCTCTCCCGCAAAACCAAAATCGACGATGAAGTGGCCCACCGGATCTTCAAATCCAGTCAAGCCCTCAGTCGACTGCAGGACATCGTCTGGAATCATAACGGTCTCAACCTCAGCACCAAGTTTCAGATGTACAAAGCTGTCATCTGGCCGATGCTGCTGTATGAAGCGGAGACCTGAACGGTGAACAAGAAGCAGGTGCAGAAGCTCAACCACTTCCATCTCAGCTGTCTCCAGCGGATACTAAA
This sequence comes from Schistocephalus solidus, assembly GCA_017591395.1. Taxonomy (NCBI): domain Eukaryota; kingdom Metazoa; phylum Platyhelminthes; class Cestoda; order Diphyllobothriidea; family Diphyllobothriidae; genus Schistocephalus; species Schistocephalus solidus. The sequence goes on along the minus strand of WEDG01001956.1, from coordinate 168,285 downwards.
GCTGAGATGGCAGGACCGGATCCCGGACACGAAAGTTCTGGAACGAACAGGCCTCTTCAGCGTTTATGCCCTGCTGAAAAACTGCAACTGCGCTGGAGTGGTCACCTTGTGAGGATGGATGACGAGCGAGTAACCAAACGACTCTTCTATGGAGATGTAGTTACGGGTTCCGTTCGACATGGCAAACTCGAAGGACATTGTCCGGAACTGAACGGCCTAGAGGAGGACAGTGAACACAGAAGCAATGATCTACGAATCCAACCACAGCCACCACCAAAGTCAAACGCGAAGCTCGTAAATCGCAACTGCTCTTGCCTCGCAATGCCAGCACCCAACATGCCCACAGTGTCAGCGAACATTCGGGGTAAGAATCGATCTTATTAAAATCTTCGGACTAACTGAAACGCCCGGACGACACCAACTGATGCCTCCCCGTCCACATCTGCTCACCCCACTTGTCGATAAACAACCCTAACGATGCTCCTGCTCCTCCATCGCCATCCTCCACCAGCATGCCCGCCTCAATATATCCTGCAACAGTTCCTGAGTCCACGACCAATGCAAAGTATCATGAAGCACCGTCAAAAATCAACTCCACCACCCCCACCACTAACACTAGTGATATGAACTCGTTCCCAATCTGTACCCACTGCGACTGCACCTTCACATCACGTATCAGCCTGGTCGGTCACTTGCGAATCCATCGCACGGAGACTGGCAAACCAGTACCTGGGGACCGACAGTCACCGGTGGTGGCTCCACTACCCAAGCTGCTCCCGTACCTTCGCACACCGCATTAGCCCGCTCAGTCAAATGCGCATACGAGAAAGCAGAATCAACAGCGATGCCGACACATATAACACGTATTGCGCAACCATCAACACTTCCAGTCTTCCCATGAGCGCGATCACCGGTAGCAGCAGCACAACTACGGCAGACGCAGCACCTTCTGACCTATGTTATCCTCATTGAAACCGCATATCCACAACACGCATCGGCCTGGTCAGTCACTTGCGAATTCCTCACACCAGTGCCAGTGCCAGGAGCACCAGCATACATCTGTGCTGCATATACAATCCGAGCCTGAGATTACCACGGTTTGCTAAAAGCTATTGCTTGGAATGCTGCTAACTGACGCTTTATACCACATCAGGCCATCAACCGAGTGTGTATTTAGTGGCTGACCAGTGGACCGGGAGGCAGACGGCGACGTTCATTCAAACCCCCTTATTTTGGTTATCCTGATGTGTGTGAAGGGGACCAAGTAATGCTCTAGTACGCGAAGACGAGTTCACCGGCCCTGTTAGCCACTGCGCCTACTCCGGCATCAGACAACTGACCGTCTAGTACGGTGGCCTGATGTTGGGGTGGAGGAGAGTGAGGTCTACGGCTCAGCGCATTTCCCTCACCACAGAAAATCTGAAGCACTTGAAATTATCACTGTGCGCTAAAATTCATGGATCGGAAGACTGTCAGCTGACGGGATAACTCGATTCCCGGACTGAGAGTCAGACAACAAAGGCTCCTTCTTAATGTGGTTTTCATGGCATTGCCACTCAGATGTAGATAAGCCTCCGCCAACCTCTTTTTTGTTGTTTCCTTGTTTGTGTTGGACCACAGTGCGTAGGCCTGCGCGCTCTCCTATCTCCAGGTTTCTTGACACGGTCTTTACACCAGGCCTAGGTACAGGAATAGAAAACAGTGTGGGGTAGATGCACGCAAGTCTACTCTTACTATAATCCAGCGCCAGTCACCGTTCCCGCATTACCATGCTGATACATTGTCACTTTAGAACCTCGAATAAGGCTTATTCGGCTCGCACATAATTAATGATTTGTGATGCCCTGATAGGGCATTTCTGAAGTAAACTAAGAGTGTAAAAGCAAATAGCAGGTTACGAGTGAAGATTCATACAGGGAGAGTAAGGCTATAATTTTCAGAAGATACCACAAGCACACAAAATAAAACGAACAAAAAATGACTAAGAGCTATGTTCGACATGAGACAGAAGTCAGACATATCAATTCTGGGTCTGCGAAGTTTGTTTGAGTCAAATGCATTTACTTTACCTATGGGTTGTTAAGCGTGTTAGGTTAATGGCTTGGAAATTATAGAACATGAAGCGTTTCCGCACGATGGTTTCATCTTTATTCCACTGCTATGCGATTAAGGCATGTTCGTACACAACAACCAAAACGACTGGTTGTGGCTCTCAAAAGATTTCAAATATAAACTTTGTAGTGTTTTTTCCAATTTCCCTACACAACTCACCAACTACAAAAAAATCTTAAAATCACACGGGTGAAGACGCAATAAATTAGAAGTCTACACATTTTCTAATGAGGTATTTGGAAGTCCACCGTTACAGAGTTGATGAGTTTGCGATGGAAATTCTTAGCAAAGTAAGGAGCCAAAGATAAAAGACGCAGCTGGTGAAATGAGCTGACAGAAAGATAGAGGTCAGCGCATCAGATACTTGATAGTTAAGCAGTACCACACCATCAAAAGAAACACGGAGATCTAGTCTCATAGTGACGACTTTTCAGATTGGTAGAATCTCAAACTTTCAGAGGTTAACTGCAAGAACTGTCTTTACAACGAGGCGAGTGGGTCACGTAACCGATCGGTGAGCATTCCTCGACAGATTAATGTCTTCTTGTTTTACTTTTTATAAATTAACAAAACTTTTGCTTGCTAATCAACGCGCGAATAGATGAGAAAGTACACGGTGAAAAAAAGGCACAGTGCAATGAATATAAAGGAGGAATTCCCTAGAATCTCAGCATCCTCTAGAGCTGACTTAGGTAATCGAAAAGAAACTATTACAGTTAGGAGAATAAAATCGGAAGCGAGTGGTCGGACAAAGATGTATGTGCTTAGTTCCTCGGAAGGGAAGTCGTTAAAGAGCAACAAATGTCATAAATGTCTGACTGTCGGCCAAAATGGCACATCAAAGTACATGTTAAAGTGTGTTAAAGGCATGAAATGAACCAGAATTCAAGCGGTAATTACTTTACGTCTGCGTCATTATTCTCGAAGGCGTACTGTTACATTGAAATGTATTATTTACTTGTAATTACATACTTACAGGGCCATTTAACTGTCCACTGTGTGAGCGATGCAGATCATAAAACGTAACAACTGAGACCTGAAGGTGCATTTTGACGCCGCCAAAGACACCTACAATACTCCAGCAATGTGCTATCGCATAAAATGTTAACCGAAATTGTGAAGCGTGTTTGAGCTTGAAAATAGCACTTAGTTAGAGCTTTAGTATTGGTTTCTTTGTAGTTTTTAAATGTTTACACTACAAGTGCAACGACAGGTCGCGTTTAAAAGTAGTCGGCACCTGAAAGTTTCTAATAACCGAACTATACCCTCTTTTTACGAATAAATTTGAGGAAAATGTTAGTTGCTGCCAAATAAGTACAAAAAAATATTCTTTTACACTTTTCTATACAATACATGTGACACGTTTGGGCACTTGCTCACGCCACGCCAGCCATTTACGTCTAATACATTCCAGCTCCAGTCTTCGTGACTGTCATGACACCGGGCTCAGGTAGGTTCAGGAGGGGAGCGGGTTGTAGATGCTACGTAAGACTGTTATCACTACAAACTAATTGAAGCGCAAGTCACCAAAACTGCGCCTGCGCTGCTTTGGGTCACGCAGTGTACATAGTGGAATGTATGGTCGAACTCTCGGATTCTCTTGTTCAATTACAAAATCTGAGTATTTTCATCATCTTGAGAGATTTATTTGTGCTTTCATTATCATCTTCTATGTACAAATACCTCCCGTTGGATACTAATGTGAGTTATTGACCAGTGGCGAGGACTACGGTCTTGCCTGCGTATGATCATGCCTAACTTTTATAATACGATTTAAAGTCGAATGCGCAGTTTAAAGGGGCGCGATAGTGCACACGCACCGCTTGCACTACCATGCAGAGTTGGAGAGTGGTCGTGAATCTTACAGTAGCACTGCCCGTGAAAGGTTTGTGCACAGACGGTAGGAAGTGTTCACAGTAGTAGCGCGATCAACTTCGGTTAGATGCTTGAGTTCCAGGTATCCTATTCGATTGTAAATATAACTGACTTCAGTCGATTAAGAAGGAAAGCCCCAACATTCAATGGAATCAACATACTAACCACGACGAGGAACAGAGAGAATTACATGATAGGGTAATCATCTAGATCGGCAATAAATTCTGAATTTTGATTTGTGCCTATGGCCAAAAAGGACTGGACGTATGGAAATACGACCCTCTAGTAAATATCTTCTTGTTAATTTTAAGAGAATGTGCCATTTATAACTCTATAAGGTTTATGTAGGTTTACTGGCATCGCGGCCAATTCACAGCATGAAATATTTATGCTAAAAAAGCAAGTCGGTGGAGATTTAACACTAACTCTACTTAAAATTCGCGATTAATAAAAAGTCACAACAACAATTGGGTATACCCAATCTGCGCTATTTTACGATAAACTCGCAGTAAAATTAGAGCCGCTAGTGAAGAAGAAAAAACTGTCAAAATACTCGCACATAATTGTGAAATCATACGAAAACTGATGTACAAAGCGATATCAACGCACCTTGAGCGGACATCGACAAATAAAATAAACAGGCGCTGAACACCCCAAAAACATAGCACGCGGGAAAACAGGCGCGACGGCTCTTGTGAACAATTAAACAACTAGATTTAGTTGTTTAGGTACGGGTTCCTGCCTGCTCGAATCTAGTGTCCAAAAAACTCACGTTCTGCTTAACTCAACCTTTGAATGGAACTCAGAAAATGTGTTACTGTCAGTTAAGCTATCAAGAAAAAGTACAAAAAACTGACAGTTTATACTGGTATACAAACACAAGCCAGATATAGATAATATTCTTCGATAATTTTACATTAGAATTTAGAATTTATATTTGGTTAGCACCGGGAAGGTACTGTCTAAGTATCTGGCAGCGCGCGTTCATTTTTTTCAAAAATATAATCAAAATCTTCGAGTGAATTAACAAAATGCACAGTTGTTAATTGATGAATAATATGTCAGCTAATTCGCTATACCAGTGAATGAAAGGCAATGAGAGTACAAAAGCGGACAATTTCCAGAAAATTTATTAGTTAAATGAAATTTGCATGTTTTTTACTGCGAAAAAATCTGGCGTTCTTTAGAAGGGAATATTCACGCGATTTTTGGCGGTCATTTTGATTAGAAAGGGTTTAAAACCGCTCCACATCTTGGAAGAAATTATATAACGACAGAGTATATATTGGACCACCATATCACTACATGTGTTGTCATAATACTTCTCGACCAAATACAGGAACGGCCGTCAGATAGACGATGTAGAGGAACCCATCCTTTTTCAACATCAGTACGCTTAGGGTCAAAACGAGGAGGGGACCATAGAGGTCGTGAAGATCAGATTAGATGTGCTGGAGATGCAAATACAATAGTAAGATGACGTTTGCAGAGATCAAAAAACCGAGTTCCGACATAATTGCCAACGTTAAACACAACAAATTCGATCACTCTAAGTCACGGTATATACGATGACTGATGAAATCATCGGATCTTCCAAAGGAGGGGGAAGTAAGAGACCACAAAGACATTCATCTTATCATGATGATTAAATTTTGACAGACAAAACCATTATCAGGGTTGCAGAGAGGAACCCATCTGAGTAGTTAAAATTTCGAAATTATTTTCGAAAGAAGAAGAGGAAAACATTAACTGCGAAGGTTGTCTCTACAATAGACAACTTGTGGATTTTTAAAAAAATAATAGATAGAGGAGAAAGTTGTGCAGCATGACTCAAGAAGAATAAAAACAAGGAAATGAGAGAAGATGTGAGGAAGAACATGTTTCTTTTCATGTGCCATTAACACAGATAAAAAATAATAACAGGTAACTTAAAGTTATAACTCAAACTAAAGCATGGAAATATGGATAAGTTTGTCTTTCTGTCGTTTAAAGCAGTGTTTTTAGCTATGAGTCTTCAGAGAGGAGGGAAGCTCATGCTGGGCTCTCAGTACGTTGCGCGGAAATTTCATATGCATCCTTCTTGAAGTGGGGATCGCCGTTACCGATGAGGACCGACAATAGACTGCGGCCACGAAATCTCACAAGCCAGGTTTTAATCCTGAAGATGGTTTGAAGCAGACCGAATGGTGGCAACTTGAAATATGCACGTCATTATGGGTACGATTATTTGTTTGAGGGGTGTGTAACGGGGAAATCGACTGTTCAAGTGGGACAATATGAATGGAAATGCAATTTGCAAAGAGTTTCCTAAATTTCCGATTGTCCTTCTTCGGGCTCCTGAAGAGAGCTGCTCAGAAAATATTACGGAAATAAATGGTAAGAGTCAGCGTTAAGATAAAAGCACCGTTTTCACCTTTTCACTTCAGGCCTCCTGGGCCAGAGGGGTACAGGTGGGGCTGGTGCTGGTAGGGAACTATCGATTTTCAGGTTATTCCGAAGAAAGCTATGCGTGAAAGCAAAAAATAGAAAGCGTTTAGAATTGGAGGACATGAGAGGAGGTATAATCAGTAAAGAATTACTTAAGTTGCAAGGGCGATTGAAGTTGTAAGTCCTGCAATCTGAAAAAAGATTTAAATGATTATTAAGGCGGGAGGAGAGAGAATCCAGTATTCAGTGTCTTAACCCATATTAGGTTTAGGTTAGCTTGATGACATCTATTCGAGAGGAAGTATTGCGAAATGTTTGATGCGAACGTTTTGTAGTAAAATGCCTTTGAACGTTTTCAATTTCAGAACGGCTAGAGTCGTTCAGTAAACAAAAGAATTTAATTTTAATTTTAATTTTTAATTTTATTTATTGATTGCCAGTTTATAGGCAAGGTCAAAAAAATACATACAGTAGAGGGTCAAGCTGACAGTGAAAAAAACTCCTAATCGTTGTTTCAGGTATTTTCAGGAGAAAAAACTGCAGCTTATTGAGTAATTAAAGTTCTGAACAGGGATGCGTTAACACAGGTGCCCGGTGAAGAACCTCTCCATTCAATGTTACGGATGCAGTATTCTGCACCAGCAGGTATGACGGTGAGCGGCTGTTCGATGTCGACTGAGAAATAAGCCGATTGAGGACTGCAGAGCCAGCAATATTGCCCTTCATGAAGACCTGCACAGGATTCAGAGTCCGTGAACGCCATCAGAACCGAAGAGAGCTTTAACAGTGTCAGCTCCCAAAAGTTTTGGAAGGTCTCCTGAATGTAGAAAACTAGTGACAGTTCGCGTAAACAAGGGATAGCTTTGCTGAATTTTGATACTTCTGGGTAGCTTATTCCAGATTGCTATAGCGTTTAGCGTGAAAACTTTCGGTATCTAACTGTGCATGCCAAAGGAAGAAATAGAAATACATCTCGATGACTGGTGCGCCGAAAGTGGTCGAGGTGCCTCAGAGATGTAAGGGGGTTAAATGTACGGCTATTTAGTAGTTTACACAGTAAAAATAGTCCCTTCTGTAATCTGCGAAGCCACAGTGGGTCAAGGCTTGTAAGCCCACAGCGTTTGTGGTAGGACAGGTTTCGGTGTTCTGAAAAGCAAACTCTTTTTGTAAAGAAGTGCTGGACTGATTTTATCTTCTTTCGTTCACTAGAATGCAGAAGACTAAATAGAAACGAGCAGTATTCCAGACTAGGCCTGACATACATTTTATAGAGGCTGATTCTAATTTTGACGGTTTTAAAATTTCTGAGAATGAACCCAGTAGTTTGGCGTGCTTTCGAAACAATCAGGGCGCAGTGCTCTGACGGATTAAGACTACTAGAATATGATATGCACAGATCCTTTATAACTCCGGACACATTTAGATCGTGACCATCTATGCTAAGGTGGGGCTGATGGTTGTCGCCAATAACCATAACGGAGCACTTTTGCCAAGAAAGTGAAAGGCGCCATGTGCGACACCATTGAGCGAAGACCTGAAGATCCGTTTTTAAGAGCTCTAGCACGATGTTGCGATCAACCGGTTTATATCGATAGGCAACTTTTAAATCGTCAGCGTACATTAAGGGCCTACCATACTGAAAACAATCAGGAACATCGTTGACAAAGAGGCAAAATAGAAGTGGGCCGAGCATGCTGCCCTGAATAACTCCGCTCCTCACATGCGTGGGGTTGGAGATAACATCAGAAATTTGTAACCCTTTGTGCGCGAGCATTCAAATAGGAAATATTAAGTTCAGAAGCTTGTTACCTATGCCGAAGGAGGCAAGTTTTAGCAGAAGGAGATCATGGTCAACACGATCAAAAGCCTTAGTGAAATCGAAGTAAACGGTGTTAATTGCAAAACCGCTGTCTCTAGATTGTAGCACATGATCAAAGAAAGAGAGTTGGCAAGTGTCACAAGACCTTTTTTCGAGTAAACCATGCTGAGCCGCATTAAGTAGGTTATTCTCTCTTAGGTGACGCATCATCTTGTCTTTGATCAAAGTCTCGAAGATCTTCGAGACTGCTGGTAGTGTATTTATTGGCCTAAAGTCGTCAAATGACGTAGGTCGGCCGTGTTTGGGAACAGGCAGTATGTGCCATTCCTTCCATAAAATAGGAAAGTTTCACTTTCAAAAGCAAGATTAAATATCTTATACAGAAGGGACGGAAATATATCGTTTGCATCGTTTGGCACCAAAATTAAAGATTGGAAATGAAAAAAAGTTTGATAAAGTCTTTATTTAATTATAAGAAGATAAAGATTACAAGAAATAATGCCACAAATCTGAGCAGCTTCTACCTTTATTCTATCAGCGAGAGATGATTGCTCAAATGTATTGCTGTCTCTTAAAACTTAGTTATTGATGATGGAAAACTCAGTATCTGGTTACTTTTTATAAAGAAGGATAATTTGGTTGTGGAGAATTAAACTGTAGGGAAGAAGGAATAGGCAGAAAGTCAAATTACTGTTTACAATTTGCTGAGCTGTTTTTGTTAGCTAACTTAGAAGAAGTATGGGAAACATATGTGGTTGGCATTCATAGAAAGGTAGGCTATTTTGAGGGGTCACTAAAAAAGGAGGTCGAAAAGCAAGATTTTGAAGAATTCTATCAGAATATGGGGGGAATTAGATTTGAAAAAGAAACAGATGATTTTGGACTGTCTTGAGAGTAATACACAGGAGATCAAAAGAAACAGGCGTACCATTTAGCGGGGTAATTTTAATCGGATAAGTTCAGTATAATAACCGTAATGGGCATGTGGTGAATTTCAGAATTTAATACCCTTGTACCTGTGATTTTGCACACAAGGTGTTATGATCTCCAATCTTAGCTCCAACTCCAATCGTGTGAGGAGTGGAGTTGTTCAGGGTAATGTGCTTGGCCCGCTCTTATTTTTCGTTTTTTGGCAATAATGTACCAGATTGATTTCAGAATGGCAGGTGCTTTATGTATGCTGATAAGTTGAAATGTGTATACGGATACAAACCGGTACATCGCAACATCGTCCTCGAACTATTAAAATCGATCTTGGGGCCTTTGCCAATGGTGCTGTAAATGGCGCCTTTCCCTTTCTTGGCACAGATGATCCTCTTATTTGGGCTAAGGGAAGACCGCAAAGGCCTCTGGCAGTAAGGTCGCGACGCGTGGTGGGTGGGTTTATGGACTTCCAGGCGCAGGCCTAGTTCGCAAGCAGTTCACAGCTTCTGCTGTTACCACCTCAGGCGACTAGGTTTGCGCTCCTGTTGTCGAAATCAAGTTGTATGTATTGGAGGTAAGCGGTGACTTGGGTCATTTTCCGCTGAAGTACAGTAATCCCTCGACTACCAGGTGCGCCAACATAAAATCTTAGTCGGTAGGATGAAGAGACGCTTTTAGTAAAGTTGAAAAAGTGCTCTTCTTGCCTGTACAGTACACTTATCTCATTTACATAACCTGCATCTTTATTTATTTTTGGGTACTCATAAAAAGTGTATTTTTTATAGTGCACTACCTTTTTATTTTATATTTTTACTTTTTCCTTACGCATATTTTATTTTGTTTAAGAACATAATAAGTGTTTATAAGAGTGTTGGAAATATTATGAAGGTTTATAAGTGCATCAAAGGTTTTGTTAACCTGTTAAAAATATGTATATAGAAGAGTTTGCAGAAGTATTAAGATTCAAAAAATACATACGATATCGCTGAAATATGAATTTCGCGGGGGTCTCGGAATTTAAACTCCCGGGATATTCGATGAATTACTGTATTCATGAAACAAGCCCTCTTGTTGTCTGAATTGCATAATTATCGGGATAAATGTTAGACGGAAGCAATAAAGCAGTACCAAATTGTCCACTCTGCGCTCAGTTAGTCGCTGATTCACATGATTTCCCTCGCGCTCTGTCGCCTCTCAACATGGATATCACGGAAACGCAGGTGCTGAAAGCAATAAAGACGCGGACAGGCTGCGAGACAAATCGGGTGTCACGCAATTTGAAGCACAGCCGTCCTAACCGAACGCTTTTAACTGCCCTTGGCCAGCTACAATCTGTGCTGTCACTATCAGTGATCCCCTGGCGGTGTTCGAGGAAGCTTCGAGGGAAATGAATGCATGCTTTAGCTTTTATGTGATCCTCAGTCGAAAGTAACCATTTGAACAATCGGCAGAAAAAATATGACATTAAGGATCCAAAGGACAGCGATAGATCTTGTCGGTTTTTATAGAGAACTTTTTTTTATATGGTTGTTCAATTTGTTCTACTGATAAAAATACAGTCCCCACCGATAAGATCTCCTGGCTTTCCATTGACGGTCATTAGTCTATGAACTATTAAGGAGAATTCTTGTTTGAAAAAAAGCTATTGAGGCCTTCGCCCAGTATTGCTGCAAATGGCGCCTTTCTCCTTCTTGGCACAAATGATCCATTATAGTTCTTGGCGAAGATCTTCAGTTTCAAATAAGCATAGATGGTCATGACCTTAATTTGCCTAGTTGTTAAGGATCTGGGCATATCATATTGCAAAGGTCTTTATCTTTCAGAGCATTGCGCCCTGATTGTCTCCAAAACACGCGGAACTGCCGAGTTGATCCTCAGAAATTTTAAAACTATCGATATTAGATACCTTTATGAAATGTACGTCGGTTCCGGCCTGGAATACTGCTCGTTTCTATTTAGCGTTCTGCATACTAGTGAACCGAAGAAGATAGAATCGGTTCAGCGTTTTTTTTAACTAAATGAGTTTGATCCTCGGAACGCCGTAATCTGACGTACCAACAACGTTGTGAGATTACAAACCTTGATTTTTAATGATTTCACTGCTTACAGAATGGATACGTTTTACTGTTTAAGCATTTTAACAGTCGTGCCTAATCTACTTATTACGGTGAAGTAACTTGAGCACTTTAAGTAATTTTTTTTCGGTAAACGATTTCCTCTGTATAAAATTTGCAGAAGACGTGCAAACGATTAGAAAGAAAAAAAATTCATGTTTGATATAAAATGTATTGACATTTATAAGATCGTTGAAAATAATTAGGAAACAAGCAGACTATTTAAGTAACCGTTTTTCACAGTGTACTATTCCAGGGTGTAGGCTACACGTTAATTCATATTAAAACCCTACTTGATTATCTTTTTTAATTGCAAACACTGCAGAATTTTAGTTAAAATTTCATGAAATAACACATCTTTTCTATGTAGACTTAACTTCCCCGACTTCCTATTCAAGCATTTAACGTGTCACGCGTCCATGTTTGTAGACTTTGGTTATCACGGCTGATGAGTCCAAGGAGTGCCTTATGTGAGCAGAAAAAGGAGCACTGAAAACGCAGAAGAGACTAGAATGACCATCGCTGGCTCATTAGCAGGAGTCTTTCATTATTAAACGGTTAGTCATACAAAGCTAAACGATTGATTCCCAGACTGATTTTCTTGTTGGCTGCGATCGAGAAGAATAACCTTTGGTTATGGCTGATACGATGGCTAATAAACCAGTCGTGGCCATTCCCGTTTCCTTTGGTTTTTGTGACTGGTTTTAATATGATCAAGGCTGAATAGTGAAATCCTTTCGCGTTGCGCCAAATAACAGGAAGATTATCAAAATGACCATCCCACAATCATACAAATGATGATATTTGTGTTAACACATGCATTTGAGGGGTATATAAATTGCGTTTTGGTTCGGAAATAAATCAAAACGTTCTTCTGTGCTGTAACAAAAAAGTTTAAATTATTTCTTTTACTTAAAGTATTTCACACCAGCTGACTGGCACCCTACCCCGCGGGGGATTGTGCAATCAGAAACTCCATTGTTACAAAATACACACTCGGATAGTGGTCCCAATTTTGTCTCAGATAAGTGCGAATCGGGGTACAGATAGCACCTGGTTATAATTAGCAGTTTCGCTGCTCCCCAGCTCACCACGCTGTTTACGGTTATCCACTGCCACAAGGGTCAAAATCTCTGCTTATATAAAGCTAATCTAGATCCTTTAAATTATGTCGACTTATTTTCATCAGAAAAGAGAACCGTGTGTCACAGATCCGTTAGGTGATGGGGTCCACAGCCCGGTTCTGGCTCTACCTCTCCTACGATATTTCCAGAAAATTCTAATTCGCAAATAGCAAGGATCTCCGACTGCTTACGTGAACTGTCTTCTTTGATTCCTTCCTCACGAATTTGCGCTTTATAATGGGTAAGTTGCTGGTTTACGAGATATAAAAAATTTTTATCGCTCTTTTCACCTAACCATAGAGTTCCTTCTCCTCTTGATTCGTTTCTAACATAAGAACCTCTGTCTCCGAGTTCCTCAGGACTCGTGTCCTGCTAATCTCTGTTCTATCCAACTCCATGATTGTTATCCCACTTGGATCAAGTTACCCGACTAGCCTACAGCCGCGTATGGAATCCACCAATTCTCATGCAGTACTTTGGCTTCCAAAGCATGATTTCCCAAGAAATCAATCTAGAATCCACCAGATGACTACCAGACGCATTTAATTAAAAGGGGATTTTGGCAGATTTGTGGGGGCCTCGTAGCTAAGTTGGCTCAAACGTTGCCTTTAAGAAAGCCTTCTCCTTGCTGGCTTGGGTTTAAATCCCACCGAGGTCAGCAATTTTTTCACACGTGGGTAAAATAAATTATTTAAATTTGCCTAAATCTCCCTACCTTCAGGGTTATGGACACACATCTGGCTAGCGGTGACAAGTATTTCAAACCGTGTGCAATTTGACACTTTTAATTGTCTCACATATCCACTCCAGAATTAAAGTCATATCATAATTTTTGGAAGATTAGTTTATGATACTACTTAGTGTTTGATAGTGTGTTTCGTTTTTGGCAAAATAGAGATTTTTTCTCATATACTGGACGATCAACGTAAGCTGCACGACTCAGGAGAGCGTTCGAAAAAGACCTGCACCTGCCTACAAACCACCCGGTAAATGGGCCATTTCCAAAGGCATCCCAGAAGCCTGCGATCCATGTGCATAACCACCCCTTATACAAGGAAATATAAAGTCTCAGTCTTCATATTTTATTAAGCAGAAGGATATTACTAGTGCGATGGATTCAGTAAGGATCCCAATAAATACGCAGACAATCAAGATGTCCACAAATCTGTTTACGATGGCCAGTATAACTGGCTTGCATCCAAACTCAATAAAACTGTTTTCAGGGGTTTGGTTTTTATTGCAGCTGCTATACAATATCTGTAGTGAAGAATCACGCATACAGCAAACCGGCACGGACACGATTACAAATTCATATCCATTTAGAAGTCCGCAACACTCTAGTTGAGACATTATTAGGTTCCAAATGAAGCTCGCCTTATTAGTTCCATTCAGACCGTGGTATTCTGACACAAGCGGTGCGAGGTAATTCAGTACGATGTTTGAAATATGCGCTCTGTCATTTCCAAACATGGAGATTCCAATAATCTGGCCAAGTACAAGAAAAGTTAGGATCAAACAGAAGGTCATCAATAGGTAGTTTATACGGACTCCAACACCGATCAACCCCAAAAACGCAGCGACAGCCGTTGCCACACCGTAGAACCCCAGACACAGGAGAATTGACTGACTGACATTGGCTATGTCGGATGCTACTTCGTTCAGCAGGAAGTCAATCCTTCGTTCTGCGAGTCCTGACAATTTTTCGAGCAGCGCCAGCTGATCCTCCAAGAGTCCTTGAAAGCCCTGAACGTTGTAACGAAAGAAGAACCCTATAGTCGCACAGACGAATCCAAGTAGAAGAATACCTATAAGCAGGACAAGCAGCCCAGTACTTAGTGCTTTGCCGTTCATTTAACAAAGACTGGATCGGAGTTAAACACATCAATAAAATACTCATAGTCCGCAAACAATAGTGCGCAACACGAAGGTGCACTTTGCTCTTCCGAACAGAAAGTATAATTGTTTGACCTAGTTCATAATTAAGAGGTCAAACCTTGCGCAGTTACTGCCACAATTATTATTATTAGTTTTGGCACATACAGCCGAAGGATTTCAGTCATTTAAGTAGCTTACCAATGCCCTCCAAACGAGTATTTTTCGAGGCCTCAGGCCGTACACACCACACGCAATGATATAAAAAACAATGAGTGTAAAAACATCTTCAAGTTTACAATTGACCCAGTTTAATGCCTTAAACAATCGACCACTTAAAAAAATGTGCTGAATGTTTGCGCAGCTATTAGAGGATGTTGTTAGAAGGAAAATATCCTGAGTCAGAGAGGATCAGCCAAAAAGATTTGCAGGTCTGTTTATGAATGGGAGCTTAATGAAGCTGAGAAGTAACACAAAGAGAAATGTATCGCTCTGGCACTTTCAGCCCTGTGCAGTCACCTCTGGACTCGCGTTACTTATGATTGCTTGGCTCATACCCTCTACAACTGTAGCTTTTAACTCTGACGATGGTCGGAAACGCAGAGGAATAAATAAATGGTTTCGGTGGTCCAGCATTCTTCTTCCCTTCTAACAAAATTAAAAAAACGGAACAGCTCGCAGTATTATCCGGGATCTTTGGAGTTATTCTATAACGTTCAGAGAGCAGCACTACACGTTGAACAATGAAATAAAAATGAACAAGTATATCAATCAACCGCACTCTTCGACGTTTCAAAATTAGCGCATGATGAATCTAATACCCTGCGGTACTGTTCTTTAATCGCTCGAATTATTACCTAGATATACCTAGAGAATGATTTATTGGTACGTGTGTTTCAGAATTAGCTTTAATAAAAGCACTTTCACACAGAAAACTACAACAGTTTGACCGTCGTAGTTCGACGATGTCCACCGTATGCTCCAGAGAAGGGTAGTGCAGGGACGGTGACTTGCGCGAGGATTAGTTTTAAGTGATAGTAGACGTGCGCTGTAGCTACCGAAATCTCTCATCCTACCCACCTGAGCCCGATTTTATGACAGAGCCAAGGAGACCGGAGGCGGTAGAAGACGCGGGCGGCTGGCAAGGCCGGAGCCGCCCGGGGCGTGCCACCGCATCTTACCCGTATCCAACGGAGTGGGAGTGCCATAAAGGCCACTTTAAGAAGAGACATTGCCGCCTGACTCTCAGTCCGCCAGTCTGCCACCACACAAAACACACATTGGGCTGACCGCGCGGTCCGAGTTATCCCGTCAGTTTGCAACCTTCCAAGCCACGGCTTTTAGCGCACCGTGATAGTTTCAAGTGCCACATATTTTTTATCGTGAGGAAGATGCGCTGAGTCGTCGACCACACTCTCTCCCCCACATCCAAATTCAGACCACCGTTCGAGCCGCTCAATTGTCTGATGCAGTAGTGGGCGCAGCTGCTAGTGACCTCGTCTGCGCGTACTATGTACACGATCTCCCCCCACCCTCCTCCTCAACCATAAGCACAAGGATTGCACAAAGCAGGGGGTTGAACGGCTCACATCTCACATGTGTGAGAAAGCCAGAGGTCACGTCATGAAGAAGCAATCACAGCCTGACTCTCAGGCCACCAGTCAGCCACCCCGCACAACACATATTGGACTGAATGCAGGGTCTGCGTGTAATTGTCCGATGGCGACCTTCCAGCCCAAGGTGTTGATCGGCCCGTG
This sequence comes from Schistocephalus solidus, assembly GCA_017591395.1. NCBI lineage: Eukaryota > Metazoa > Platyhelminthes > Cestoda > Diphyllobothriidea > Diphyllobothriidae > Schistocephalus > Schistocephalus solidus. The sequence goes on along the minus strand of WEDG01001956.1, from coordinate 152,261 downwards.
ATATTCTCAAGCTCAGATCACCTATGCAAAAGAGGAGCCATACGGAGAAGGAGCCGAAGATCACAATTACCTCTAAATCAACTAAGCAGCCTGAGAGCATGTTTTTTTATGGTGTTGCGTGTGATTATGTGAGGTTCAGAGGTTGATGGGGTGGAGATGCAGTGTTGGCGTATAGCCGGTGTTCAACCGCAGGTTTTCATGGAGACGCACGTGACCTAATAGGCCTATGCAGTGTTTGAATGTACGCGGGCAGTTCGAACAGTTCAGTCGGGTGCGGTGGATGTATGTTGGTGCTCCTGTCACTGGTTCGCCGGTTTCTATGCGATGGATTCGCAAGTTACCAATCAGGCCGCTGCGTGATGTGCATGTGCGGTGACAATGAGGACAAGATAGGTAAAAAGGTGTTCACTCTACGGGAGCTCTGCTGCGATTACTGGTACTTGAGCTTCTGGGAGGAATATTGAAAGTGTTGATGGGTGCACAAGATGTGCTGGCATCGCAATGGATTCCATTTTCGTTGATGCGCATGTGACCGAGCGGGTCCATGCGATGAAATAATGCTCGTGGGCAGTGAGTGAATTGGAGGAGGCGGTCTCTGCCGTGTGTTGGCGCTACTGGCAATAGTTCACTAGTCTCTGTGCGATGGATTCTCAAGTGTCCGAATAGGCCGATGTGTGAGGTGAATGTGCGATTGCAATGAGGACAGGTTAGTACCGGGTCCTCATCGCTAGTACTGGGGGTGGCGGTGGTGTTGAAGTTAGCAGGTGGAAGGTTGTTGGAGGTGGCTTCTGAGGTAGTGGGAGTGAGGCAAGTGGTGTTTGTTCACGCGATCAGCGACGGGAGTGGAGGAGGGAGGATGGTGTCGGTGATCATGGGCGGAGCATTGATGAAGATACTATCAGTAGTTGGGTAGGTCATTGTCGTCGTGGGGTTTGAGACATGTGTGGCAGAGCTTGATGTTATGGTATTGTTGTTGCATTGACTTCGAAGATGACTGACCTGGCCGATTCAAGCATGGAATGTGCGTTGACAGCGTGGGCACGTTGTCAGGGCTTGGGCATTGGCGGTGTTGATCCGCGGGGCTTGTGATTTTTTAGCCGCCCTTTTAGCCTTAGCAGTGGCGATCCGGTTGGCCTCACAGATGGTTGCACCAGTCTTCACGGATCTTCTCCATGCTGGTCTCTCCTGGGTAAGGTCCTCCCAGGTCACCAGGTTAATTTGCAGCTACTTCATAGATTTCTTGAAAGTGTCCCTGAAGCGTCGTTTTGGACCTTGCTGTTGGCGAGCACCCATAGCGACATCTCCGTAGAAAGGTCGTTTGGGTAGTCGCTCGTCGTCCATTGTCACCAGGTGGCCGTTCCATCGCAGTTTTTACTTGCCTCAGCATGTCACGGATGCTGAGGATTCCAGTCCGCTCTAGGAATTTTGTGTCCGAGCTCCTGTCTTGCCATCTCAGATTAAATATTCGGCGGAGGTAGCTGAGATGGAAGTTTTTAGCTTCCTGGCTTGGTTCGATTAGACGATCAAGGTCTCCACTCCATAAAGGATTGTCGTCAAGACGATTGCGTTGTACATATACAGTTTGGTGTTTAGGCGAATACAGTGGCGATACCACACGGAGGCCTGCAGCCGTCTGAAGGCCTAACTGGCTTTGGATATTCTTTTAGCAACATCATCGTCGGTTCCCGTGTTGTGTGACAGCGTGCTACCCGATAAGCATAGGTTTCCACATTTTTGAGTTGAGCACCATTGACATTGATTTGGGGAGCATTGTATTCCGCGCTGGGCGGCGTTTGGTGCATGACCACCATTTTGGCTTTACTTATTGTTAATCCAAAATTGGCGCGGCCTGCGGAGAAATTGTCCATGCTCCTTTGCATGTCCTCCTTCGTCACGGTAATAAGCACGCAGTCGTACGCGAAGAGCAAGTCATGGACTGTAGTCGTAGACACGCGCGTTGGGGCTTGCATACGCCGACTGTTGAGAAGGTGCCCGTCAGTTCTGTAGACGATGCGGATCCCAGGGTGCTCATCACGGTAGGTGTCCATCAGTATAGCAGAGAACATGAGACTAAAGAGGCTGGGGGCCGGTAACTTGCCCTGTTTTACTCCGTTGGTCACTGCGAATGCTTCAGATACGGTTCCATTGTCAGGGACACGCGCCTCGTCATCTCGTCATGAAGCTGAAGCACCATGCGTGTGAACCCCTCAGGACAGCCGACTTTCTGCACGACTGTCACAGTCCATCGTTATTCACTGTGTCAAAGGCATTCATCAGATGTCGGCATCATTGTCGTCAAACCAGTCCTGGTGTTGACGACGTGCGCGTCCGAGTACTTCGAGGGCGGTGGACTGGATGACATTTCGCAGTTGACAACATCATGTCTTCACGGTAGCATTATCATCTGGAGCATGTAGGTCCTCCAGTTTCTCGGTGATTTGGTTGCTGAAATCAAAACAGGGAGCAGGCAAATTTAATAAAAGAGTATTGAACTTACCTGGCGGCCTCTTTCCTTGGAGCCTTCGTCGGGTTTGCAGTCGGAGCCTCGTCTGGGAGATGACGAGGCGGTGCTCTGTCCAACCATCGGCATCGCGGATCGCCTTGGTTACCAGTACGTCCTGTCGATCTCGCCTCCGGACGAAAACATAGTCCAGCAGCTGCCAGCGCCGTGACCGGGGGTGCATCCACGTGGCCTTCTCCTGCGTCGGAAGGCGGAAGAAGGTTTTGGCCAGCAGGAGACGGTGTTCCGCACACGTTTGCAGAAGAAGGAGGCCGATATCGTTAGAGCTACCAAAACCGTGGGGACCCAGCACTCCCTGCCAGGCAGCGTGGTATGTCCCGACGCGGGCGTTGAAGTGACCAAGAGCAATTAACTTGTCCGCCTTCCGAACAGTCGCCAGCAGCGCGGGCAGGTCCTCGTAGAATTGGTCCTTCGCTGCATCACACATTATCATTGGGGGAGCGTGGGCGCTGATGATTTTGGCGAACTTGTCTCCTCTAAGATGCAGGCAGAGGTTCATCAGGCGATCATTGATACCCTGCGGCAGACAGGGCAGACGAGCCACGATTTCGTTCCGGATGGCAAAGGCAACACAAGCGTCGCGTCGCCCTGCTTTTGGCCGGCCGCTCCAGAAGAAGGTGTAGCCGGCACCCACCTCCTCCAGCTGACTCTGCTCAGAGATTCGGGTCTCGCTGAGAGCAGCAATATCCATCTTGTAGCGCGCCAGTTCCCGAGCAACTATCACCGTCCTCGAATATCGCATTTTGAGCAGCATTATAGATACTGACATATTAATTTTCGAGTTAACCACAGTGAATAACCCCCCCTGATTAGGATTTTCAAAATGAATGCTCACAAATGCCTTTCAATGCGTGTCTTATGTTTTTAAATCGTATTATCCTCCCAATAACAGTTTTTACTCTGCATTTTGGCTGCTGTTTAATAAAAAAGGATTGAGTGAGCCATGACTCATATTATTGTATCTTGGTGCTATAATTCTACACGCTGCCTTCATGTAACTAAGTAAAAACAACCACGCGTGCTTAAGCGCGATTGGCCCCAGGAAGTCCTGCCTTCGCCATTTACACCCAATTTGAATGTTTTCCAGCCAGAAGAATTTCACAGAAGATGAAAACGTTTCTCTGCTCCGTGATAACATGTCTACTGTTATCAGACCCAGGCACATGTAAGTCTAATAAATTAACTATTTTAATAATATTACAAGACATGCTTATTGTATGAAATTTATTAAAATTTTACATAACACAATTAATAACATTTCACATTGATAACAACATTGCGTTATTTACGAAGGTATTTCTACGTTGAATGGATTCCCGACCGAGTGCGGAACCCCTAAAATATCGCGAATTTGGAAAGAAGAAGCCATGTACTCCAAAACACAGGCAACCGCTAACGGTTGGCCTTGGCATGTAAATTCATAGTGATAAATTTTTTATGGTATAGGTTTAGTCATATGTTTGACATGTATGTCTAAATGTGCGCTTCAAAGTCCGACTTGTACAAAATGACTGCTGAGTTCATTACTGAATTGTACATTATACAATTAGAAACACCCTCTAACCTATTAAGGAAGTACAAAGAAATATTTTGAGTGTATTATTAAGCTAAACCTGGCTAATGATGCATAAGCTTCGATACTGTGCTAGGCATGCTATCCACATTATGTCTTTCAGTTTTTTCATCGTTATGGCATTAATGGCTTTGTTTCCCCACCTTTCCTGGTTAAATTGTACCAAAAATTATTCAAATGAATAGTGCGTTTCAATTTTGTCAGTTTTATGAGGACGTTAACATTGCTAAACGAAAATTAACAAATAATGTCTTGTGAATACACAAGAATACATTTTTTTTAAAAATTGGAAACAGTAGAAACGTACTTACTTATTACTTTACACAAATGAGTATGCCAATAAAACTGCGTATCGAAGTTTATTGCGAATGGAATAAAAATAAGTAGTGTATTATGTTTTATCCTCTTGGATTTGCCAACTGCGTATAACATTGACTGCCCAAGAATGCACTTATGAAGGATTTTAATATAAATGAATATTAATGTTTTAATATTCTCAACATGTATATTAAGCGAAACTTTGGCACCGTATAACGCGGTTATGGTGATTTCAAAAACTTATGCAATGCTATTTGATACGACAAAATCCTTTAACATTGTAAAAGTGCTGTCATTAAACAAACTTGGCAACCGCTTTTAAAATATTGATTGCTGCCAACTGTGCTTATAAATAAATGTAAAACTATTTGATAGAGAAAGTATGATAAATTCTAACCTGTTTTATTTACGAATAAACATAATTCCAAGTAAAGCATATATATTCATCAATGAAGGAAACTGGAAAATTAGCTTGTCAAATTAGCTCAATGTGAGAATCAAACTCAAGCACTGGAAAAGTAGTATTATTCCCACTCGAACCAAATATCACAGACTTCAAAAGACAGAAATCCACGATGCATAGGGATTAAGTAGTTAAACAAAATGGCTGGCACATTAATTTCACCAAATGCGCCAATACGAAAGCGTCTTGACCATAGTGCATTTACTAATCACCGTGTTCACTGAGATGAATTCGCAACGGAGACGATATGGGACGACTAGATGATCTTCTTTGCTGTCCCAGTTTGTCGTAACGATCGCATTGACATTAAAGCAGTTTGGCAGAAAAGCGAAAACTAGCACGCAACTTCTTATGTTTTTCGGGAACCCATCAGCCATAAATGCAGTTGCAGGCGCGGGCTCTATTGGCGAATCACATATACATAGATTGAAGGTAAGTTTAGTATAGACTCGATGAATATTCATATCGAATTCATTAGCAGTTTAATAAAGAAGGCATACAACTAGCACCGAGAAAGTCTTCAGAGTCCTCATTCGTCACGCATTTAGCGTTGAATAGGGGGTGAATCAAAAAGCCAGACACCCATTGTTGGAACTGAAATATGCACTGCTAGGGCAAAAAAACACTTGTCGTTTATCAGCAGAGATTGTACCGTATAGGACAAAGAAGATTGCTCGTTATGTAGATGACCGAAAGGGCATCATCAATGAAGAGAAATGCAGTCGAATCTTGAGTCGCGGCCTGCCCGTTGACACATACCTGTTTACCGCAACTGACGTTGTTTCGGGTGGTAGAACCCGCCCAAGCTGGTCCGGAGCGTCGATCTCCTGCCCACAGCCCATCATCAAGCAAAATGATTACAACCGCTACTTAGTGGGCCAATAGTGTGCATGAGCTGAAAATGAGTCGCGTGGGTAACATGCAAATAAACAATATTTCCACTTACATTACAAATAAGACAAATTATCTGGTACTTGTCCATAAGAATGGCAGTAACTGAAAATTATCGATTCAAATGTGGAGGAACTAGCTTGCATTACGTCCAGCAAAGGACATCGTGGTTAAAGTTTGGGGTCGAATCAGTTAAAATTGCCTTTTTTATTTAGCAAATGCCCGGATAGAGCATATCACCCCATTTGAACTTTTAATCTATGACTATTTCTTGTTCCAAATTAAGCGAAATACCTAATTGAAAAGTCTTATTCCAGCAATTGCGTCTTCTCGTTGTTATCAGCGTTGTCAAACCCTTCGCTGGAATCCATGTGGTTTCGAATTATCATTTAGACGTGCATGGAAAACCAGTCAATCGATACTTCATAAACAGAACCACGTTCACAGATTCAAGCACATATTTCTATAAACTTTGCATGATATATTTGTCTGCTAATGTAGCTGGCCATTTTCAATCTCCTGTTAGCAAGTAAATTTATTTTTAACCTACCATGTTTTAAAAAAATAAACTATTCAAAAGTCCATGGTAGGAATATGCAGAGGCAACTATTAAATCGCAATGCTACTATTGTTTTGCTTCATGTAAAGTTTTGATTGCTTCCGTTCTCCAGGGTGGACTACGGTCCGCTAACAGAGGAGAACATCCGTTTTGTGGAGGAACCCTCATCAGCAGGAAGTTAATACTCACATCAGCTCACTGCATCCGATCACTAATTACTTGTGATGATATGCCCCATGGAGAGACATTCAATATTACGGCTATCACTGGAGACACAGTAACGGTTTATCTTGGCGACCACCAATTTTCAAACGATGCTTCAGACCGTCAGACCATACAAATTGAGCTGGTTCAGATACATCCCGACTTCAAAACTAAGGACAAAGGCACTAACGTGGACGTGGCCCTACTACAACTTTCTAAATCAGTTCATATATGTATGGCGGCGTCTTAGTTTTTCAATCATTGAGCAAAAGCCAATTTTATTGGTGAAACAGTAAAACGTGAAGTTAAAGGCGCGCAGATATGATTAAAACTTCAGATCTAAACTCTTACAGTTTTTCTAGATTACAGTGTTTCTTTCACTTGAAGAAAATAATTAAGTCCAGAATTAAAAAGAATTGTGAGATTTTGATAAGTAGGGAAGCATGTATAATATTTTGTCAGCATAAGTGTTTAATAATACATTTAAAAAGGTACATGACCTTCGGTTAGAACGCTTGCTACTTTTACCATTATTTTTTTCTTGTTATAATTATTTATAAAAGTTTGGTATCTGCAAAAAACATTTAGTTCTGGATTAAATTTTGGCGAAAAGAAGATTAGTACTTATTATAGTTTGTAACTGGTTTGTAGTTACTAGTTACAAATGGTGGCAAAGCATTCTGAAGAAAATCATTAAAAATCTATAAAAATTGCTTGGGACTACTGGCACATAGATTTTCAGATTTTGCGTCTGAAAATTCGTTAGTACAAAAATTACATTGAAAACAATGCACGGAAATACTGACATCTTGGAATGCAGTACGTTTAGAAATTAGCTATATGTGTGACGATATGGGTAAAAAAATATTAAATTGAATCAGTGGTTACTAGTTCAAGCTACCATAATTCTTGCAGGCAGGAGCCCCGATGATATCAGTTTTCAGATTCATCTAATGGAATTGTTTTATTTAGTAGGTAAATCTGTATTTTTGCTTCTTTAGTTATTTCTCTTCTACTTTTTCCTGCGAAAGCTGATAAGGTGAACTATATTTGCACTCCAAGTGCCGACCTGGCCTTGAAATCAAAGCATCTTTGCTACTATGCCGGATGGGGTGCAGTCTTGAGACGAGGTACTTCTAAACAATGGAAGAATCCGAAATTGCTCAGAGAGGCCGAAGTTGCTATTGCTGATTATCAGGAGTGCTCAACAGCAGCGGTTCCAGTCAGTGCGCAAATAACGACTTGCATTGAAGTTGAAGCAAGGGTAAGCCGTATAAGTTTAATTTTTGAAAAAGGTTTATATAAGAAAGAAAGAAAAAAGTACACAAAAATATTAAGGACTAAATATGCTCTCTACTAATGCAGAACGCTAAAAAGAGGTGAGGGAGCCCAGAAGACCTTTTTGATATGTAAACCTGTTAAAATTTCATGAACGGTGTTAGTGTTTAATTTTTGTGTCTCCTACAAGACTAAGATTTTATATGGCAATTAAAAATAACTTGCAGAGTAAATGAAACCTGCACGAAATCATGGGTTTTCCCAGCTTCACGAAGTTAAGTTTTTGGTAGAAATATCCATCCCACGTCAACTTTCTGCGAATACTGTGATGTTATATTGCTATGGCACGTGTCAAAAGCTAGAGGATGCATATTTCAACATTGAACTATGTCATTTGTTAGTTGAGCTAGAAATCTGCTTCGGAGAAACGAGTCTTGTAATTCCACCTGAAAAATCGAGTTTAGTTTGCAAACTATTTTTCTGCGCAGTTCAAGACACTGGAAGGGTTCTTCTCCGCACAATCCATGAATGAGTCCCCCTGGGGTGTTCCACGCAAACTGCGAGGCTACTAAGTGTACATGTCTCCTGCCAATTATGCATTTCGTTTTAATCTATTATGCTTGAACACCGCAAGTGATACACTTAATTTTAGAGCCCTTGCCACGGAGACGCTGGTGGTGGTCTATATTGTCGCCCGGAGGGAGAAAAACGTTGGTTCTTAAACGGAGTCTTGAGTAATCCTGACCAAAAATGCCTTGCAGAACGGGCAATCACCACGAGCATAACAGCGGTTCTCAAGTGGCTTTCAGGGAATACTTTCCTGAAAATGCCATAACTTATCCATTGCTTAGGAGAGACTTCCTGCCTGGCCGTCCTGCCTGCCTTCCTGTCTGCTTATTCGCCAAATTTAACTTCATCTCTTCGAAACACTGCTGAAAAGTTGTAATTGCCATTTTCTTTGAAATAAAAGTGTGAGTGATTTTACTTTGCGTACTTGCATGTGTTCGCAAGAAAATACTTATTGGGAAGAGAATTGGGCCACATTCAGCTAAAAACTAGTTTCTTGCTGAAAAATTTGTAAATACTGTGAAAGCAAATACCAAATGCGAGTAAACACCTAATACTAGTGTCTAATACACATGGTTCAAGAGAAAAGACCGTACCTGTCCTCTACGAGTGAGGGCGAACGCTCGAGTTCCAACCGTATATGCAACTAAGGAACGAGGAGAAAGATAGAATCCCGGAAGCCTTCTCTATTTTTGTAAGATTCTGAACTCTAAGAGGAATAAATAAAAATACAAAGGAGGTTTTTTGCCTGATAAGTCTCATTCCTGCCACAACACACATATAATTTCGTTTAAATACTCCGAAGAAGAGATGTCGAATTTGTTTCGGGATGTAAACAAGCAATCTAAATTAGATGAGGTAACCGATTAGCAGAAGGAGGAATTCAAAACTTTATTTACTTAAAGACCTTTAGTGCACTCGAGTGTAAAGGTTTTGCTTTTTATTTTGTTAAGTTATCAAAACAAACTTAATGGTGAAAATACTAAAGATAACCAAAAAAGCTCTAAAATCCTGTAATTAATTGAGACAGGAACAATTTCCTTAGAACAAAAGAAAGTTATTTTGTAGATAAAATATCGAAAAAGGCAACCAAAATTGTTCGAGCTGACAATAGCAGGCAAAAGCAACGCTTAATGGGCGTAACTTAATTTCAAGTATATTTGAGTACTTCAAAAATGTGTGTTTTTATTTTATCGTAATTAGTAAACCTTATCAACAGCTCAGACTTTCTGAAATACTCGAGAAATGCGCAGTGAGAAATGTCTGAGCTTCTTTTTATGGAGCAAGACACGCAGCCCCCTCAGAACGATTTTGAAGTAACATCAATTCAGATAATTCTCCTCTGAAATCTCATGTGGTTCTTAATTCAGCATCACTGTCAACCCCATTTAAATGCTACATAGAACGTGCAAGCATACCCAGCTGAGTCCTAGTTTTCTTATGATCCTACCGCTGATATTTGACTTAAGTTCAGCTACAGAGCAATATTTGGTTTAATTTAAAAGCGGTTAATATAATTTAAATGTAGGTCTGTTCTTTTGGTTGCCAACAATTCCATTTTCTTCAAAATTTCCTTAGGTTTTCTGCATTTTTTGAAACTTAAGGAAACCTCGGGTGGTCTTTCGGTCGCAGAAGAATATTGAAACCGACTTTGTCGGTCGGTCGCGTCAAATTTTCCGGTTGGTGGGTCAGACTACTAGGTCCCCTTAATAAGTTGATTAAATAGCTGCCCGAAGCAAGTGTGTGGACTACTTTAATTTTTCGAATAGCCTACATAGTGCAGCATAATCTTAGCAATAAAACCGAAATTCGTAGTATATCCAAACATGCTTTGTTCCGTTATATTTAGGCTAGCCACCTGGTAACCGTGGTGTTTTGGGTTATGATCTACCAAAAGCTTGCAATTGGTGTTAAAAGAGCTTCAAAATTGTTTGAGGTTTAAATTGTATCGAATACACGAGACCCTTGCAAGGACCTGTCGTCGTGGCAGGTTATTTACGTCAATGTCCAAGCATGTATTAGGACATCGGCAAAATTCTGATGCCCCGAGAACTCAGAGCACTCACCAATCACTTTCTCGCTGGTCAACCTTATGAGACCTGACATCATTTAGACCTACTGATGCATTGCGGCCTACCTAAGTAAATCTGCTAAGCTTTATGTGCCTCAGGCAACATTTTATAGAAAGAGTCGATCATAAGGCAGCCGATTGGCGGGGTTCTCGGCTAAGCATGAGCATTGGGTTAAAATAAAATACCAATGGCTTGAACAAGATTTAAGAGAAGTTTATTGTTCCAGTAAAGCGATACCTCGGAAGAATTTTACTTCCGCACTTAAAGGGCTGTGAAATTTTGGTAAACCCTATGAGGTAGTCCAATAAAATCAACAACTCGAAGGAGCTACGGTGGTGGTCAACTTGTCAGTATATTTAAACCACCTGAAGGGAGTCGATACCTCCAAATGCTACATGTCAGAAAAACGCACCCATAAAGTTGACGTTTTGTTGACCAAAGCTACCAATAACTCAGTCAGAAAGATACAGGCACATTTTCGAAGAAAAGCCATTCCGACAGACACCAATAAAGGAAGTGGAAATTGCAGAAGGTTACTGCTTGTCAACCGCTATCCACATCTGCTGTATGCCGAAAAGTTTTTTCTCTCCATATAATGGCCATTGAGTCAGAAAATATAGGTGGTTATACGGGGTACAAGAGTATTTCATGCAAAATTTCACAACTTTATATGGTAATAATTAAAAGTTAAATGCTTAAAACGCTTTGTAAACGGGAGAAATGTCTGTGAATTAATGCACCATTTTTGTTAGCCTAGGCATATACCTAACTTGCGTTGTCTGGGATACTTTGAGCGTCTTCAGAGACTGATTCCTGCTGGCACATGCTTAACTTACTATATGAAGAAGGGGCTACCAGCAAAGAAGAGGAAAATAGGTTCGTTATTTCTAGCATTTTTGCGGTCGTCAAACAGCCCGCAACAACCGAGCTAGCCTCTTTACTGAAAATCTTAAGTCACAAGCAGGGAAGCGCACCCATGGCTCAGAAAAAGAGCACCAAACTTGGTGCCTAATAGTCGAGAGGCCTGGAATCAAAACCCGGAACATCAAAACTTGGGGTTAGAGTGCGGTGGGATGACTAAGGCTAATGATTCAACTGGTCATCCCAGGTTACTTTGCTTTCGAAGATAATTATTGCATTTTTTAGAGGATTCTCTAAGGCAACCCGCGAGACCCGCACCTTGAATCCACGGCTGAGCGAACCGAGTAGGCTGCACACCCTGAATTGGTGTAAAACCCTCCCTTTATCGATAGGACCAGCATATAATTTAGTGCAGACACATCCGACTTAAGTTTGATTTCTCTTGATGACAAAGCCCAACATAGCTCGCAATGGAGCAACGAAAACATATCTTTTGGCTCAAATAATTGTAATGTGAATTTCTTCTCCATGGTATCTGTTACAGTAACTCTCTAGTGGGTTAACCAGGAGGTACCGGATGCCCAGAGGACAGATTTTGAATAAGGCTCCTCAAGCCTTTAATTTACGAGTAAAATCGTTCTGTAAATATGTCAAAACAGTGGCCATGATCCCTGAAGTAAAATACGCCTAAAATGCAAAGGGTTTTGAAAGTCACAGTTTTCTGCTCGTTGAAAAGGAAACCGCGTTAGCGGATAGGGGATTACATGAAATCGCTGTTGGGCTTTATTCAACTGGATAACATGAATCGAACGTCTTATAACCAGCTTACTATTCTAGATTTCATCGCTTAGTGAAAGTGCTAGGCAGTTGAAATAAAACGCTGTTTGCCCGTCTGTCTGTAGTCTTCTGGGATCACTGCGTACGTGGATGGCAGTTATTGCTGCCAAGCACCGGTGAGGGATAAAGAAATCTCTGTAGAGCATGTAAAGCTGGATTTCACAGTTTCAGCACTTTTTATAGAATAGATTTTCCCCTCCATTCTGTGTTTGAGCACAACCTGACAGGTTTTCAGAGCAGTCATTTCTGTCCAACACAGTTAAGCAATACAAGAAATGCCACCTATGACAGCATGGTTGACAGTGAAATGCTAGCAGTCGTAAGTTTACCCACTTGCCTTTTGACCGTAAACCATGACTGCAGGACCCCAATGTGTGGCTGGATCTTGAAAAGCCTATCTTCTCGAGGCAGAATTAGTTAAGTCACCAGATTTTTCTAAAACTTCCTCCGTGCTCTGTGTCTCTTCTTTAACTACACGCCACCTTCAAGTGTTTATACATCGCCCACTTTATCAGCCCACACCATCTAGCAGCATTGAGGATAACCATGGGTCTACTCGGTTATAAATGTACCCAGGAGAATTTGCAACGAAACACTGCAGATCAAAATCCATTACCACATCTTGCAACACCATTCCTGCTTTTGTTAACCGGGGTGAGCCTGATCAAAAACACGCAATGATCCAAAAACACGCAATGATCCAAAAACATCAGTTTCTTCTGACAGCAAGTATGTGATCCTCCTGAACATCGCCGGTAGGGCGGAAACAGAGACAAGGACCGGAACATAAGCTTTATGCTCTTGGTGTAACACAGTGATCAGGTTGCGTCTGAGATATTAAGACAGATGTGTTGCTTTTTCAGTCACTGCGCCCAATTCCATCACATAATTTTGATCGATTGGGACACTTTAGTGGTGCTATTGAGACAGAAGAGTGAGCGAGACCCACCCTCAAGACTCTATGTTCATGAAAATCCAGCGCATTCTTCATGTAATAAATTTAACTGGTTTCACTTATCCCAACGGACAAAGCCTTATGACATGGAGGAAGATCCATTGAGAGAATAACCCAATCGCAATTGGTCACTGCAGTGCGCGTTAAAAGACTTACTGTGATATTAGGATTTAGGCTCAATACCTCCTTTTGTAGTGGGGCTTCTATGGCAATCTCACGCATCTGAGAGCCGAGCCGCTCACCCTTACCTGGAAATACTGGCACCAGCTTTGGGAACCAAATGATTTTTGTCAGGTGTAGATCGGCAGTTCAACTTGGTAAGGCCCGAAGACCAAGAACGCCCAATTGCTTCTGACATGGTCTAGCATTTTGGGTCCGATGAATGAGTGTGGTAGATTCGGCAAAAGTCTGTCACTAGTAATTTCCGGGTGCTCCGCCCACTCCATGTGACTACGCCCTGCAGTCTCAAGAGTCAAGTCTCGAGTTATGCTGCAAAAAAATGGAAAATTGAGCATGATGAACCAGCACAAATAGTTGAAAACCTGGATTCAGTCTCTATTTGTGAGCGAATTCTTTTACGGTTGATCTATCGAACTACACTCCGGAAAATATAATATTTGGTTTAGGCTTTTAATGGTGGGCAAATCTCCGCTAGGCATACTTACCTCACAAACAGCAATGCTTTATGAGATATCTCCGACCCATATAGCTTTCTGTTATTCCTTTTTAAGGTCAAATATGGGAGTTAGTCTAAAATCCGATTTACTATCAGTCTTTGTTAACGCTTCAACTTATCATAATATCAATGATGATGCGATAAGTCCATGTTTACATTTAATAGGTTCCTGAATCTGATTTTCTTTTCTAGCTGTTATGTTTTATTAAAAATTGCAAGTTTCCAGACATGCAAACCGGCTCTTTTAAAATTATGCAATACGGGCACATAAGGCTAAAGCCATGCACCCATTTTGTCAGATATCACAAAATTAATAATTACCTGATCTTTCTGCAGCATATGAAGCAAACGAACTCCAACCATAAATTCACAGCGCGATTGCTTTGATTGGTAGCACTGATTTCTATCCACGTGGGTGTTTGCGCTTAATAGACATCCACTTATAAACGATGTTTCGCGTAGGAAACTTCATCATTCAAAATGAAGCAAACCTTGAATGTTTGTTTGGCATTTTTGATGTCGTTACAAGTAATTCTATGTATGTTCCTTTTTAACAATATCAAGATACCTCACTTGAGATCTCGAATCAGACCATATTGTTCTCCAGTTTTGTTGGATATTTGATTCTTATTTATAATTAATTTAGTAATTTAGTAATTATTTATTTTCTCTTTAATTGATGCTCATAGGTTTAACCACATTTGACCAACTTCCTCAAACATGTGGAAGGCGAAGTAATCTTTCAGTTTGGTCAGAAGAAGATACATACTCAAAACCTCAGGCGATTCCACATAGCTGGCCTTGGCAGGTAAATGCAAATAAGAAATTTATTTCATATGTACTATTTTACGTTAAGACTTCCCTTATAATCTTGCAAACTTCTATTTCATACACGACTACTAACGAGAGATCTCTGTCTATATGACGTATCTCAGTATACTTTGAGGTCATGACAGTCTTGATAAATTATTTACTCATAAAAGTCCTAACTGCCTTCCGCTGGTTCCGATTTTGATTGCTAAAATGACAGTTATGGTTAATTTAAGCTGCTGTTAAATATATGATCGTATTTATTAGACATTGCATCTTCCGAAAAAACGGGCGAAGCAAAATGAAAGAAGATTAAGAAAACAACTAATATTCACGCGGGGAATACTTGCCTCTTTAATAAAGTTAATCATATAAAATTCTTCCATGTTTTGAAATAGACATTTTGAATTGGCGGAATTGGCTGAAAACCCGAAAGTATATAAGAACCCGATGATGGACAGTGGCATTCAAAAATTATAACAGTCTTATTGATTGTGAAAGTTTAATGATTATAAACTTCAAGTACTTCTGCGGGTTGCTTGATTAAGAGTCTGTTCGTACCTCCACCGCGATTCAGTTTAAAAATCTGAGGCAAAATATGGCTGGCAAACTTGCGTTAAATTTCCATAAAGGCCATAAAAACAAGTTGTATGCTAGTGTTGTTGTCTGCATCACAATTGTCTTATTATTTATCTGTAAGTTTTGTGGGGTTCGTCTTTGAAATGGATAGATACGTTTTTAACCTCTTTTACGAAAAACTCATTTTGCATCCGTATTACGCTTTCTTAAACTTTATTAGTCACAAATAAGCTTAAGGTATTCAAAATAGTATGAGAATGCGAAAACGGTGCTGCTAATCCAAATGCTTCGTCATAGAATTTGAAGCTCTTAAATTGAGTTTATGAGATTAAAAGAATTTTAGCAAATTAATTTTGGCTACCAAAGTCATACATTACCTGTCATACCTGAGCTAATTGAATTGGATTTTATTGATACCGTAAAATTAAATCTGTCTTATGCAAAATGCATGTTTTCTATCTTTTCACTGAAGGTAGGACTATGGTCCAAAAACAGAGGTGAACACCCATTCTGCGGAGGAACAATTTTAAATAATAGCTTGATCATCACTGCAGCACGTTGCGTCAAGATGTTATTCAGCTGTGAAGAAACACCTGTTGGTCAACGTGTCGATATTACTGAACGTACTGGCGACATACTTACAGTACACGCTGGTGATCACAAGTTTACCAAATCCGATATCGTAAAGCAACTTCGTCAGGTAAAACTCGTAGAAGTGCATCCGCAGTTTAATCCAAGATCCGAGAACAGTGGATATGACGTCGCCCTTTTATGGCTCATGAGACCTTTGTTTACAGGTATTTATGCACACATGCGTGTTTTTTATGCAGAAATTGCAATTAAACTCTGTATATAATAAATGAGTGCGAAAACTCAACATTCAGCATGGCCGCCGAAAGGCATGATATTTATAAAGCAATTTCGACTTAATCGAAATTCGTGCGAAATTTGCTTTCAGCTTCAACCTCCTGGTTGAATCACAGTGGATCCATTCTTTGCCTGTGATGTTCCAAGTTTGAATGCAAGCAGAATTCCTTTCATTAGAAGCCTGCCACTAGATAAACATTCAGTTTTTAATGATTCAGAAAATATTCGAAAGTTGTTAACATATGTACTGCAAAGGGAAGGTAGCAAAGCGTATACATAGATGCGGATTGACAGTACCGACAGAAACAATGGAACCTGTAATGGCAATTTTTGGCTTCGAAGCCATCATACGCAAGTTAGACCCAACCCCGGCGTTGCGGCACTCGAGGCTCAACTCACGACCTGTTAGTTAGAAGTCCAACACCCTGCACTACGAGCTTGTTGTCGTGTCGTTTGCGATCGGGAATAGCAACAGTGGTAGATGGGCAATCACCAATCGGTTACGAGTATCAATTGTCTCGTAACGTATGCTGTTTCTACGAAGTACGCTTTTTTGTGTTCAAGCATGTAGGCAGGAAAATACAGTGTTTTGACAGTATAAGAAAATACAGAAATAAAAAGTACAAATAAAAAGGAAAGATTTTTACGGTTCCTGCCTTCCCTTCTCGGTCAATTTCAAAAACGTAAATATTATAGCAAACAATTAATAAATCATTTGCGCATTTGCTTTCTAGGTACAGCAGCACTACCAATCTGCGTTTCGAAGAATGAAATTGAACTTTCAGATGGTTACAATTGCTATTACGCTGGCTGGGGTGCAGTTCTAAGAAAAGGATTGGCCAAAGAGTGGAAGAATCCCAGGGTACTCAGACAAGCCGAAGTAACCATAGCTCCTTACAGTGAATGCGTTCGAGTATCCTATCCAGTATCAAAAGATAAGATCATTTGTTTGGAAACTGAAGCACGGGTGGGTTCCGACGGAGAAGTGCTAAATTATAAACAATGATGTCTTGAATGCGCCATTTTTTCAATAAAATCTTAGTGTCAAATATTCATTTTAAGGCTTATATAAGTTTGACACATGATATATCGTTTGTTATAAAATCACCAAACAACGATGAAGCAAACATTACGGGTCCAAATGGTTATACTGATTTTATAAACGCTAAAAATGGATGATAGAGGATTACAACTCGCAAGTAGCCTTTATATTCATCTACCGAAATTTTCGCTAATTCAGATATATTTTAAGTAAGCAATTGGACCGCGGCGGATGATTTTCATTGTTCTCGCGTAAAGTGGCTTCTAGCTTAGTGCGAATGCACATTGTTTCTGATGAGTAAATAAAAACTGTTTTCAGACTGTTGGCTTTTGGAAATTGCGTCAGACTTATCCATTCGAACTCAATCTCATTGATCTGTTTAGGACAACTTTACGTTTTTTAAGATCTGGAATGAAAACTTTATATAATGATGATTATTTGATTATCTTAAAATATAAGCAAAGTTTGTCTCACAGTATATAATGAAAATGGAGTGATAAGTGTTTGGTGTTTTGGATTATACCGTGAATTTATTCATCAAACAATGGTCATATTTCCGCGTTTAAAACATAAATATGCCTCTACGGAATCCCATAATAAATCTTTCTATAAAAATAAGAAACCGAAAGTAGTAAATTTGGCATCAAAAATACAATGGTCACTTATTGGTTTTAACCTCTTTTGACAACCCACTGCGTAATGTAGTAATAATATGCATACCACTCTCACTGGAACAAGAAAATGTCTAAGAAGATATTTGTACATTAATTTTTGTAGACTTTTTTAATTCATTTATGGACTGTCCAAAAAAGTTATTAATACCTTCATCAAGTTCACGATTTAACATTTGTTAACACGAACCACCGAACTCCGTAATTCTCTGTGCACATGTTAGCTCCCCATTAAATACAAGCCCTTGTTCATTCTCCAGTTAATTATCACGTTTTTTACATTAATCTATCAACTTTCGTAAATCCTCCTTCTTTAGGCCCCTTGTCACGGCGATAACGGAGGTGGTCTCTTTTGTTTACCACCCAAGGAACAGCGTTGGTTTCTGCATGGTGTTATTGGCGGTGCAGATGAAGAGTGCGTTGGAGACCGCGCCATAGCTACCTCAATGTCATCCGTTAGTCAGTGGCTGGAGGAAACTCTTGGTTTACCAAAATAAAACTGTTGGCATGCTTCACTCACCTGTGAACTGACTCTCACGATTTACTTAATGATAAACTTGATTTTATTCTGCTTAAAAATAAACATGAACTTGGATTCTAACTTTCACATCTGAATGGATAGCACTATTGTTTTTTTCGATTTGGGCTATTAAGAAAATGCCAAATGCCTGTTATATCTTGACCTTAATAATTTCCTGTACTGCAGCCATAACGTTCACCTATCAAAAAACTGTCTTCTTCATGTATAATGAACAGGATAAACACTGACATTTCAGCCTTTATACAATCCAAGACATCCATAGCGAATATTTTGAACATTGTTGATTGAGTGTACTTGATCGGCAAAAGATAGGAAAAAGTAATTCAAATGACCTCACCCACCATAAAATCAGTATTTGGTTAGCCCGGTGCGACATATATGTTCAGCTCTAGTGAGCATAGCATCCGAGGCAGAAGTTTCAATGGTGACAGCCATACTTTAAGGAGTTAGTATTGATTGAATTTGAGCAAACCTGGTATCGTGGCAGCTACACTGTAAGTTTGATTCAGGGAAAATTGAACTTGGTTTTTCTTCAGGCTTTGGGAATCGCATTCTAGAATAGGCCTTGATAAGTGAAAACGGTTTTCTCCTTTGTAGGAGCTTTTGGTTCAAAAAATATTATGCTATATTGAGCAACCTGAAAATCCATCCAGTAAACTCACTGTGGGGTTACGCTAATCATTATATGGCCATCTGGGTCTACGAAACGCGAAAATATATAAAGTTCCAAGATTTTAGTGAATAAAGGTTAATTTGGTCACATAGTCTCAAAATAGTTCTATAACTGCTTTGCATGCAAGTTGTGTAGGCCTTACGTGTTAAAATTGAAGGAAAGGCGCAGTTTGCTAAGGAAACAAGAAACGTTCTTTTCTAAAACATTTGAGTATATTTGACTTTGATATATTTCAACTTCGCAAAAACCGAGAGCCCTTATTTATTTCATCTTTTTAAAAATCGTTAGTTATATCAAAATTGAAAATTCAAATCAATTTGAAATGAAATTAACAAATATTATCAAGAAATTACACAAACTTTAACTTGCAGATGGTCACATGTTGATAGCACTGAAACATCGAACTCAGAAACGAAGATACTCAAACTTAAGGCTAATGGTTATGCATAGGACAGAGAACAGCACAGTGTTCAAAATAAAATCAAATAATGCTAGATTGTTACGTAAAAAGCTTGCCACTGCACATATGTCTATGCAACAAGTAAAAAGTATTTATGTCAAACTAAGCCAGAATTAGTAGCTGAAGCAGTTGAAAAACCCACACTGTCTTTTTCCCTTTGTCCAAAAACAATAAAAACAATGGACACTAACCATATTGATTTGCATAAAAATGCGCAAAAAATTAGAAAGTAGAAGAAACTTTCATGGACAAGAACGTGTAGAGATAGAGCATGGGTAAATTTGTAACAAGCTAATTAACACTTTTAAAGCTAAGGCACAACGTAAAAATACATTCCGGAAAAGAAGTAACAAAAATCACCAAATCTAATCCTCAATTGGGTAGAATTTCAGGCGAGTGTGCATTTGATCATGAAGAAGTCTGCTCAGAGAAGTACACGCATACCGTAGCAGGGTTAATTACAAAAAAACATTTGCAGTGAGTTTGCTATATTTTAGAAAGTGCCAAAACCTACAAAAGCTTGCTATTCACTCTCATATCGGCAATTATGGATCTAATAAAACCCTGAACAAAAAATGAACGATTTTAGGAAAATAGATAAATGTGCAGCATTTTAGTTGCCTCCACTTTATTGTCTCAATTTACATCATGGTATTTCATGAGTAACCAAAATTATTTGAATCATATGTATCAAGTTATATTCTTCTTTGGACACTGGTGGGAGGCGGAGAATATAAAAAGGATTATTCACAACATTTAGTGTCAAGCTAGTTAGATAATGCCGACTGTTGATAGCTGTGAAGACATGCGTCCCTCAGAAAGTGGAGGAAAGTGCGGAAGATTGCGCCCACTTGTCAGATTAAGTAACTTTTAGCAGTGGCAAATGCGAGGTTTGCACGAAATTCTGCAGTCTACACTTGAATGACTTGCTTAACTTCGTATAGGCCACGTCTGTTGTTAATGCTAATTTAAGGCTGTCTTGGAGGGTAATGCGTATTCTGGTAGGGCCCTGTAAATCATTCGGTGAACTTTCTTGCTGATCTACGTAATGAATGGATCCACTCATTCTGCAAGGTCTTGTTTATTTTCCATCGTGGTTACGCTCTTTCGCGGCAACGTGGGAGTTTTTCACGTATTCTTATTGATAGATGACTACTGGTGCGACCGCTATAGGTTCCTTCACATGTGCCTATAAACAGGGAAATAAACACAGCTGTTTTTAGTTGTAACATCTTAATTTTTACCTATTCTTTGAATATTTTGGCAGGTTAACAATAGCACTTGAACTCTGGCTTCTGCGAACGTCCAAACAACAGTTTGAGTTTTGAAAAACAGACCTATAATTCAGACTGTCCCTATAGTCAGAACCAGTGTGTCCTCCGGAAACACTCTTGCCTACTTCCAGAAAGGCATTAAATTCAACTAAGAACCATTTCGCCTGATCCATAAGTTTACAGGCGGTCAATTTCAAGACCAAGCATGCGTCACTTCGCTTTGCCACCCATCAAGAAAAGGACTAACTCTAAACTACAAAGGAAAAGTGTTCAAAATAAACATTTTCCTTTTACGGGGAAATACGAATTATTAGAAATACTTATAAAGCAGAGAACACTGTCTTTTTAAATAGGAATTTTATCTGGCTGTCGCATAGAAATTGCAGTTCTCAAGTGGAAGCAGTTATTCAATAACCACAAGCATATTAAATTTATCAGCCTCCAGTTTTCAATGCAATTGTTAATATTGTCTATAGTAATGGCTGTGCTGGCCTCAGCCGAGTCGCTCTAGGCCGTGATTTTCCCACCGGTGTTGATGGTAATTATTAGAAAATGTTGCCTGCCAGTACCGTCAATAAAAAAATTTCAAGTGTATTTTGTACGTACTATTAATTATTATGTCTACTTGTTCATCCATCTTCGTACGGAGTAATCGTATTTTTGTTCTGCAACGTCCAGTCTCTACTGATAATTTCATAAGGCCAGGCAAAATATTCAACATGTTGCTTTCTGTTGCAGAGGTGCTTTCTACGTTATCAGCTGGTTTTTTGTCTATACCCATACCAAAGGAACGTTTTTTCCTTCTATTGAGTGCTTAAACAGTGCTAGCTGTAGCAAGGCATTTAAGGCACGGATTCTTTGAAAACCTACAGTATTTGTGTTTAATACATCAGCCAAGCATCCACGAAAATAATCCGATTTAATTTCTTAAGGGAAATGTAACTGAATATAACGTTGAAAATTCTGAGTGCCAGGAGATACATCATATAAATACCCGGTCTTGAGATTTCGGAAGATACAGAAAATACATGCGTGTAACAAAGTGCTGATTTTTGCAGTCAACAGTGTGTGTATGTGGACCGTTATTGTAACAGTTTTGGTAATCAATTCTAAATCCTCAATTTTGTGTCTGGATAAAGCTCAGCTGATTCGGCCCGACAAGTCGTTACTGACAAAAATGGTCATAATTCAGCCTTAATTTATTGGCCAGTATTGCCACCAAGAGCAGACCTAACACTTATGATCATGTTTGAGAATATATGGAAAAAAATACAAGAAGCTCTTAAAGCGTTAGAACAGTGGAATTTTAGTCAGCTCAGTTTAGCGGACATTGTTTAGCTTCTGATAAATGGAGATAATTCAAGGAACGCTATGTGTCCGATAAGCGAACAACCCTGAAGTTTTTGATGCATCAGACTAATTATATAACTAAGAGGCAGTTACTGGCATGCAGAAAACACCACCATTAGATGAAACAGAAAATCTAGACCTCCTGAGTTCGGATTAGCTGTTGTGCATTTTGACCTACAGTGGATGGATCTGCCGGCTGTGACAGTAACCTAACTCCTTCATCTAACTGATGGTAAGACAGCAAGCCCGTGGTACAATAGGTTAAATCCTTGGACTTTTAATGAATCGATCGAAGGTTTTAGCCTCGGGCGGTTCATCATCTTGGAAGTGTATGTCTGTCTGACGATGGTTAATGATTAAGAAAACGCCATAAAAGTCTCTTTGGCTCTGTCGACAATGTTCATCTGCCTTCACTACTGCTAGCCACTGTTTGGCAACTGTCAGGATTCAAGTTTGAACCCCGAGGCAAGAACGGGATGAGTGAGTCCCATTAGCGATCGGCGAGTGTTTATCACTGAATATAATCAACATCTCTGGCGAAATTCAACGAACCTCACCTCGCATCTTCTTATTAGCACAGTTGGTAGTTTTCAAACACAGAACGCAAGTGCGGTTGAAGGTCGGGTTTAAAACTTTTACGGAAATAAAAACGTTTATAATAGTAAAAAACAGTCAATCATCAGGTTAAAATCTTGAAGAAGTCGCGATATAGTACTGCACGAACAAAAGAAAGGCTGTATTTCGGCACGTTTTTTTCAAAAGTATATTTAATTTTTAAAATTTAAAATCTATGGAAAAATTCAAAATGCATTAGTAGCAATCCTTTACAGAACGTAATTTTTGCAGGCCAACAGAAAGACGTAGATTAAAAATTCTGCATTCTGGGATTATGCTGCGTGATTATCAATATTATAATTTCAACTCGGTAATCTTTCCTAATCGAAAATATATTTGCCAATTTTCCTCTTTATTTCCTGATCTACATCACATAATCCATGTCCTCATGGAGTGACGGAACCATAATTCAGTGGATGCCCCGAGCGTCAGTCACATGTTAAGAATAATTAGGTAAAAGGGGCGGACTGTTGAGAGCCTAAGTTTTGGTTTTACAGACATTTGGGGGTTATCTCGCTCATACGAGGAATGCCAATAAAATATCTATTTGACGTTTATTTGACATGTTTTTTTCTGTCAAATTTTTACGTGTGAGTTACCGTGGAATCAAGCCGGTCAGAAATCACAGACACGATAGCGGACAACGGAAAGGTACAGGAGAAGTGATATCTCATAAAATGCTAACTTAAATTATGAATTGGGTTTTTGATTTGAAAAACGTACCTATATAAGTTTATAATATTTATCATCTTTTAGTAAAATCCCCAGAGATGACAATGAATTATGGATGCCAGTTTTTGAACAAATTTCTTTTCGTCCGCCTGTTTTACGTTTGTCGTACTGTACATCATCCAATCTATTTTGATTCCGTTTTAAATTTAATTACGTTTTATAGAAGAAGTGCAGAAATTTATGCTTTTTTTATACAACCTTTGCATCAAATTATATTTTCTGCAAATCTCATACTTATACTTGGTATAAGGAAAGAGTCGATTTATGTGGTTTTTAAAAGTACAAAAGTTTCACTCGTAAGGCGTCGTTTAACTGCATTTTTTAAGACTGCTTACAAAGTATACAACCAGATCCATATCCACTGCACCATTTTATTAACCTTATATGAAGTTTTCGTAATAACTCACACAAATTATGGTTTTCCTCACGCAGAAACTATATGACCTGTAGCGATTGAAATATCTTCAGACTATTCTGTATGGTAATTAATAAAGCTTCTCTGCGTAATTAATCTTTTTGAGTCAAAAACAAAATTCAAAATATTGTGAAATATTTTATAAGAAAGCAAATCTACTGTGAAGGAAGAACTGCTTATCATACTTTTCTTCCCTCTCCTATGAGGCGACTTATAATCCCAACATGTGATGCACAGAAATAATTGCACTTGCAATGAACAGAACATTCTGGGAAATACTATAGGCCTAGTGTTGTGATCAGAAATCAGTTATGGCACATTGGGTTTGCACCTGCATATCAAAATCTATAAGCATATTACTCAATAAGCAAGGCCAATAAAAGCGTTGCATAGTGACTTTGTATGTTACTGTTTACTGGCTTATAGGTGGCACGTTTTAGGAACTTCATTTCATCAAATAGTATGTCATTTAGATTGCTGGCCGTACATTAACATAATTTTTCCCTAAACGATTCTCTGTAAAAATTATTTTGTGCTCTCATTAAATTTGGTAAAACCTTCTTATCTATAATGATGACACTGCCTTCTGAAAATCTGCTTTTAATTCGCAAGTTGTTAATTGTTGCCTTTTTTGCGCTCTGGTCCTAATTTTTTACATTATTTATCATGTTAGGCTAGGTTAATGCATTTCACATAATATGATCCTCCTTTACTTTATTTTTCATATTTTGTTATTGATAATACCATAAATAAAATTAAATGACAACCGTTTGCACCCTTTACATTTATATCAAATGAGTTACACAATATGCGTCGTATTTCTGCAATCAAAGCTCAAAATTGTCATTTTGCAGTCAAGAATTTCGTGAAAAACAATTTTGGTTAAGTAATTTTCACCTACGTAGAGGGTCAAGCATTAAAAAAGAGGGATATTAAACGATGAAGCTTAAAAGCACATCAAGAAGAATAAAGATTCTGGATGGCAAAAAACATGAATAATATACGGTTTTAATCAAATAGATAAACACCTGCAACTTTTGCTTGCTCAGTTACACCCATGATCAATACGGTTTCTGAGAAATATCCTCATTCAGATAAAAAAGGAAAGAGATTGATTACTTGCCAGCCAACATTATTTTACAAACGTACCGCAAAAACGTGTACGCTAAGATAAATTTTCACCACTTTGAAATGAACAAATAAACTTGGAGGTTTCTGTTAGAGAGGACCGACTTTAAGGGTGGGATGTACTACAGCAGTGTACAATCAGACTTACTATTCTGCTAATACAAATATAACCTTAGAACTACTAGCAACACTGCAGCTGCTGGCTGGGACGGGGAGTGACCTCCAAAGGCAGACAAGTGACTTGCAGTAGCGATCGGTGGGCGTTCATTAACGAACAGCGTAGAATCGTCTACTCAGAGAAATCTTTTCATTTGGCATAAAAAACATGACTTAATTTAATCTTAGAATAATGGAACCCTATGTTTTTCGTCTGCATTCAGCTCGGTGCAAAATACGAATGGTTAGTTATTCATTTTGAATTGATTGATGGAGAAGGATAAAAGTTGCGCACAAACTCCTAGCTTTTTATTTCATTTTCCGAACCCATGGTGAAGGAAGAAAACCTGACAGAACAACGCTGGAAATCTTAAACTCCCTTTACTTCCACAAGGTACTCTTCGGGTGTATGCGGAGATATAGGAGCACAAAAGTGAGAACGGGATGAGAGACGTTCAGTAGCGATCAGTAAGCCTTCATTAACGAACGGTGTAGCATCTGCGATGAAGAGAAACGTTTTAACTTGGCGTAAAGCATGACTTACCGTAATCATTACATAACAGGTCCCTAATTTTACCGTTTGCGTTCGGTTCAATGCAAATTCAAATTTACCTGATCGATGGTGAAGGAAAACATTTGCACGGTATTTCCTTTCTCCGTATTTCATTTTCCTAACCTTTTGCGCAAGGAAGGAACCTGAAAAAACTGCTTGAATTCTTAATGTGCATTTACTACTCATACTACTAGCCACTCAGCGTCTTCTGGAGGGAATCCACAGTGAGCTCCAATTGCAGAACGGGACGAGTTAATCCCAGGAGCAAGAGCTAAGCGTTCATCGGCGAAACGCGTAGCATCATCAACACAGAGAACCATTTTAATTTGAAAATTAAACATGATTTAAGTTTATCTTCACATTACGATTGCTTAATTTTTCGTTGCTTTCAGCTCAGAGCCAAATATGGGTGGCGTGTTATTCACATAAAACTGATTGATGGAGAACGGAAACAGTGGTACAAATTAAATCATTGCTCCATTTTTCATTGGACCAAACGTTTGTAAGAGTAAAACCCTGATAGAACATGCAGGAGTTTTTAATTTTCATTTACGACTGATATCTCTGTGGCTGCAGAAGGGATCGAGAGTGAGTTCCAAAGGTAGATTGGGAAGAGTGAATTCCAGAAGTGATCTGTGAGCGTTCATCAACGAAAGTCATAGCATTGTGAATACAGAGAACTCATTTAATCTGGCAGAAAACATGACTCGTTTCATCTTATCATAACAGCTGCTTTTATCGACTGCTCAGTGCAAAATATGGGTTGTTTTTTTATTCACGGTAAACTGACTGCTGGAGAAGGAAAACAGTTGCTGCCATCTACTTGATCCACGTCTAATATTCTTAACAATTGGGGAAAGGAAACCAAAAATGATAGAACAATGCCGGAATTTTTATTTTGGCTTTACTACTTCTAGCCGATTTTCGGCAAAGGCGGGATCGATATTTAGCTGCAAAGAAATAACGGTACCTGTATCTTCCCTTAGCGTTCATTGACGAATGGCGCAGAATCGTTGATCAAGATAACTCTCTCAATTTGGCATAAAATATGCTTCGAGTTAATGGTCAAATTCGGCTCCTTAATGTTTCGTCTGTGTTCAGATCTTTTCAAGACATGGGTGATTCGTAATTCAAGTTGAACTGAGGGATTCTGATGGAAAATATTTACAGAAAATATTCCCTTGTTAGGTAATAAAACTACCAACCGTTGTTGAAAGGGAAAAACCCAAAATATCATTGCCGAAACAACTAGTCTGCATTTACTAATACTTATGTGCGCCATGAAGCACCAGAAGCAATCGAGTGTGACATCCAAAGGCCTATTGGGACAAAAGAATTCCAGGATCGAGCGATGAGCTTTCATCAACGAACGCCATAGCATCGTCTTCCAAGAGCACCAATTTTATTTGCATAAAAACATAACGGCTCCTTTATTAAATCATCTATATTCAGCTCGTTGCAAAATACGTTATGAATATATCTGGAGTGGGCGGGTTGTTATTCACGTTTAAGAGAGTGATAGAGAAGATAAACACTTACGCATTAAATACTTTCTCTGAATTTCATTTTGCCAACCTCTGATGAGAGGAAGAATTTCACCAATTAAGTGCCAGAGAAATTGATCTGTCATAACTATTAGAAGCCACCAGGCTGCTGGTGGCGAGGACTGCGTGTGAGCTCGAAAGGCAGAATGGGACGAGTAAATTCCAGTAGCGCTCGATAAACATTCGTCAACGCTTGGCGTAGTATCGTCAACCGGATGACTCTTATTATTTAGCCAATAAACGTGACTCAGGTTGATTTTCACTTTATGGCTACTAAATTGTAATGGCTGCTATCTGTTCAGTCCAAGATGGGGGTGGTTTTTTCAGGTTTACGAGAGTGATGGACAAGGAAAACAGTTGCGAAATATCTCATTTCTGCGTATGTCATTTTGGCAACCGCTTGTGAGAGTAATAATTTTGTCAGATCCTCGTCCTTTCCCGGATTTCCATTTGTGAGAGGAAAAATGCCGATAGATATGTGCCAGAGCTGTCTTCACACATCCGCTGCTTGCGTCGATTGACAGTGAGTTCCATTGTCAGATCAGGACAAATGAAATCCAGTAGCGATCGCTGAGCTTTAATCAACGAAAGGGGCAGACTCGCGGACCCAGAAAACAAGACTTAATAAGGAAAAAAACTTGACGCAGGTAAATCTGCACAGTTAGGCTCCTAAATTTTAAAGGCTGCTGTCATCTCAGTCCAGAATGTGGGAGGTTATTTATTCACGTTAAACTGAATGATGAAGAAGTACAAAACTTCCAAAGTAACTCCATTCTCCGTATTTTATTTTTCCAACGTTTGGTTAGAAGTAATATCCTAACAGGACAATGCCGGAATACAAAAGCTGCCTAAAATATTACAACAAGCTGCTCATCCGCTAATTCGGAGAATCAAGTGTGTTGTTCAAAGTAAGATCTGGACGACTGCATTCAAGAAGCGATCGATGAGAGTTGATCAACGAATGGCGTAGCATCATGGATCAAGATAAATCGTCTAATTTAGCAAAAAAAATTGAATCAGGGTTATCTTCGCTTTAAGGCTCTTAAAGGATAATGGGTGCCTTCACCCAAATCCAAGAAGTGGGTGGATGGTTATTCACGTTTATGAGAGTGATAGAGACGAAAAACAGATGCGTAATACCACCTTTCTCCGAATTTCATTTTGCCAACCTCTTGTGGGAGGAAAAATCCCAACGGATAAGTGCCGGAGCAACGTATCAGCCTTAACTATTAATAGCCACACAGATGCTGCTGGCGGGGATTGAGTGTGAGGTCCAAACGCAGAATTAAAAGAGTAAAATCCAGGAGCGATCGGTAAGAGTTCATCAACGCACGGCGTGGCATCGTCGACCCAGAAAACTTAACTCAGGTTGACTATCATTTAACCGCTGCTTAAGTTTACCGTTTGTTTTCGGCTCTGTCCAAGACGTTGGTGGTTTCTTATTCAAGTTAAAGAGACGAAATATCTCATTTCAGCGTATTTCATTATAGCAACCACTTGTGAGAGTAATATTCCTGTCAGATCAACGTCTTAGTACCTAATTTGCATTTCTTATTACTAGCCACTAAGCTGGCGTGGCGGGGATCGAGTGTGAGCTAAAGAGGCCTATTGGGACAAATAAATTCCAGTCGGGAACTTCGTAATATCGTCTACAAAGCGACCGTCTCTATTTGCATAAAACTGACCTAACTTTATTTTCAAATTATGGCTCCATTATTTTACCGTCCAGTTCATTTCGTTAAAAAATACATGAGGATTGTTTGTCATGATAATTTACCGGATGGCGGAGTTAAACAGTGGCAAACAATATATCCTTCCATCCTATTTCATTTTCCCAAAATTTGGTGAAAGAAACAAACAAAATGTCAGAAGCTGTAATTCTTTCTATGTCGTCATGACAACAAGGCACACTGCGTCTGCTTCCTGTGCTCGACGTATGCTTCAAAGGCAAAACAGTAAAAGTGAATTCCAATAGCGATCGGTGTGGCATCTTAGACGCAGAAAAGTCGTTTAATTCGGCCTAAAACATGGCATCGGTTGATCTTCACATTAAAAGAGCCTTACTATTTTTTCGGTGGGCTTTCAGCTAGGTTTAATATGTGGGTGGTTTATTATTCACGTTAAACTCAATGTTAAAGAAGTAAAACCGTTGAACAGTATCTTCATTCTCCGTATTTCATTTCCCCAACGTTTGGTTTGAAGGGTGGCGTTTTTCAAGGCACAGTTCGGGGTCCCCTCCTCCTCATTCTGTATATAAACTTAAGTTCAACAATGATTAAAATTCACAAAATTTCATTTTTGCAAACGATATAAAGTGACGTTATTCATTTTCTTAAGAGACCGCCAATAGTTGCGTTGATAAAATCAACACTGATCTACCAATGCTCTCACGTTGCAGCTGTAGTTGGCGGATGTAATTTTCTCCATCTAAGAGTAGTTTCCGGTGATTTAGCCCCGCCAAGCTTCTTGGGCCCCAAGTAATTCAAAAATGTCACTTTTTAATCGATCGAACATAAGAGACTTGGTCTAAATTACAGGAATAAGCTAGCACCTTCGCCTAATACAGATCGAATTTTTGCAGAGGCTGAACCGATATGTGGTTTCATCTCACATAATTTCTACCTTCCGGAAAAAAATGTAAGACTGTTCCACATGTTTGTTTTTCCTTTCCTAGAATACTGCTGTCCCCTCTTTGGGCGGATGACCGCCTCTGACCGCAGTAAGATTGAAAAAGTTCAGAGGGTTTTTATTGGAAGGATATTTTCTCTTTCTCGATTCAGTATCTCTTATACGAATAGATGCCAGTTAGCAAACATTAAATTTCTGTGGGTTAGAACACTCGAAGCCGGTCTCTTCTACCTGGTTTGCGTTAACTCTAGCCCAAATCTCCAACGAATTAACACTCTCACTCCGATAGATCGACCTTATGCCACTCGTAATTCCTCCATGATAATTTCACCACCCCTAAGCTCCACAACTAACCATTCTCAGATTTTTGCCTCCAAATATGGTTTCATATGGAATAATCTTCCACTGGAAATTAGGTTTTCGTCTACCTTAGCGATTTTCAAAACCAAATTATGCAAACATTTATTTTTGGAAGATATAAAATCCTTATTGTCTGTTCCCTTCCCAAACTTGCAAATTGTGGATTTTTAAAAGGGTCCTATTGTTAATTGAGACATTTCCCTTGACATTATATTGGTTTCTAAAAGTGTTTCCAATATCCTCTGCAGAGTCAATCTTCGCAATCACAATTTTTTGCCGCCTCCTTTTATATACTCATCGACAACTGTTGACAAACCAGATACTTTCCTTCGATTTTGCAACCGTGATGATTGTGTCCGGGATCTGTTGGCGATCGTAGCGAATTCTGATTTTCTCGCAACAGTTTAGGTGGACTATGCAATCAGCATGGTCGCATCTTGGTTATGAGTTCCTAAACTCTACTATTTCCCTTCGTTTCGATCCTATTGTCTACGATGAGTTCCTCCTCTCTCACCTCCCTGATGGTCATTAACTGTAGTTCTGGCTGTTATATTATCTCTCACCCAACAAGGAGTGTTCCGAACCCTCATAAATTGTCAGCAAACTCACAGTACTATCCCATTGCATCTTACCAATCCCATCAACTATAGCTAATAATATTTTAGAGCAGTTTTTTCTCCTACATTTTCTTCAAATTGGAGGCTCGCCGAACTCCGCCCCGTTTTAACCGTAAGACAGTTTTTCACTGCTTCCTTCCTAGTTTACCCTAAATTCCAAATACTATTGACTTTTGTTTTAAAAATGGCGAATCATTCTGAATTGGATATGCCTACCATACTACTCACTTCTGCTGTTCATAGGCCTGTTCACTTAGTGCAGCAATTATCCACCTTGTATTTTTTATACCGCGATACTCTGTTTGTAATGGTGGGGCCCCCTGGGCGTAAAATATACAATTAATATTTATTTATTTAAGAAATTTCCAAATAGAACAATGCCAGAATACTTAAGCTGTCTTCACTACTACTACAAGCCACACATCCACTGCTTCCGGGGATATAGTTTGTTCTCCAAAATCAGATCCGGACGACTGACTTCCAGTAGCGATCGCTGAGCGTTCATTAACGAACTGCAAAGCATCGTGGACCACGTGAATTTGTCTTATCTAGCAAAAAATTGACTCGGATTAATCTTTTCGTTAGAGCTCCTTAATTTTGATTGCTGCAGTCTGCTCAGTCGAAGATGTGGGTGGATTGTTATTGAAGTTAAAGACAGTGATGGAGATGGAAAACAGTTGCATCATATCACCTTCCTCCGTATTTAATTTTGGCATCCTCTGCTGAAAGGAAAAATCCCGACAGATACGTGCCAGACAAATTCATCTGCCTTAACTTTTACTAGCTACGCAACTGCTGTTGGCGACGGTCATGTGTGAGCTGCAAAAGCAGAAGGGGAAGAAAAAGGCCAGTAGCGATCGGCATGTGTTCATGAACGAACGGCGCAGTCTCGTGGACTCAGATAACTGGTCTAATTTAGCAAAAACGTGACTCACGTTGATCTTAGTTTAAAGGCTCCTTAATTTTAATGGCTGCTTTCAGCTCAGTCCAAGACATGGGTGGTTGGTTATTCACGTTAAAGGGTGTTATGGAGAATGAAAACAGTTGCACAATAACTCTATTCCCCGTGTTTCATTTTGGCTACCTTTGGTGAGAGGAATAATCATGACAGATCAATGCCTTAGTACTTAATCTGCCTTTAATATTACTACCCAACCAGCTGCTGCTAGCGGGGATCAATTGTCAGCTGCAGAGGCCTATTAGGCCAAGTAAATTCCAGTAGCAATTGGTGAGCGTTCATCAACGATCAGTGTAGAATTGTCGAACAAGAGCGCTGTCTGTATTTGCATAGAACCTGACCTTAGTTAATTTCCAATTATGAGTCCTTTAGTTTGATGTATAATTTCAGCTCGTTACAAAACACATGATGATTGTTACATAAGTTAAATTCAGCGAAGTAGGAGGAAAAAAGCAGCGTGCAATTTATCCTTGCATCCTTTTTTATTTTCATAATCTTTGCTGAAAGGAAATACGGAAACAGCGAGCCTGGATTTCTTAATCTACCTTAATTACATAAAGGCACTATGAGTCTGCTTTCTGTGCTCAACCGTTTGATCGAATTGCAAAACGGGAAATATTAATTCCAGTAACGATCGACGCAGCAACGTCGACGTAGAAAAGTCGTTTAATTTGGCATAAAACATAATGAAGGTTTATGTTCACATTTACGCATCTTAATTTATCTGTTTGCCTTCAGCACGGTACTAGATGTGGGTGGTTTTTTTATTCACGTTAAACTGAATGTTGAAGTAGTAAAACAGTTGCATATTTTATCCATTTTCCATATTTTATTTCCCCAACTTTAGGTAAGAAGAACTGTTCTATCAGGACAAAGCCGGAATACAAAAGCTGCCTTAAATATTACAACAAGCCTCTCATCAGCTGCTTGGGAGAATCAAGTGTGTTGTTCAAAGTCAGATCTGGACGACTGAATTCAAGAAGCGATCGATGAGCGTTCATCAACGAACGGTGTAGCATCCTGGATCTAGATAACTCGTCTAATTTAGCAAAAAATATTGACTCAGTTTTATCTTCGCTTCAATACTCTTTAAGGATAATGGGTGCTTTCAGCTCAGTCCAAGATTGTGGTGGATGGTTATTCGCGTGTATGAGATTGATAGAGACGGAAAAGAGTTGCGCAATACTACCTTTCTCCAAATTTCATTTTGCCAACCTCTGGTGGGAGGAAAAATCCCAACGGATAAGTGCCGGAGCAACGTATCGGACTTTACTATCAATAGCCACGCAGATGCTGCTGGCGGTGATTGAGTGTGAGCTCCAAAAGCAGAATTAAAAGAGTAAAATCCAGGAGCGATTGGTAAGAGTTCATCAACGCATGTTGTGGCATCGTCGACCCAGAGACTTGACTCAGGTTGATCTTCACTTTACGGCTGCTAAATTTTACCGTTTGCTTTCAGCTCTGTCGAAGAATTTTGTGGTGTCTTATTCAAGTTAAAGAGAATGATAGTGAAGAAAAACAGTTGCGAAATATCTCATTTCTGCATATTTCATTTTAGAAACAACTTGTGAGAATAGTAATCTTGTCAGATCCACGTCTTAGTACCTAATCTGCCTTTCATATTACTAGCCACTAAGCTGGTGTGGCGGGGATCGAGTGTAAGGTCAAGAGGCCTATTGGGACAAATAAATTCCAGTTGCGAACTTTATAATATCGTCGACAAAGTGACCGTCTCTATTTGCATATAAATGACCTAAGTGAATTTTCAATTTATGGCTCCATAGTTTTACCGTCAAGTTCATTTCGTTAAAAAATACGTGAGGATTGTTTGTCATGATAATTTACCGGATGGCGGAGTTAAATAGTGGCAAACAATAAATCCTTCCATCCTATTTCATTTTCCCAAAATTAAGTGAATAAAAACAACTGAATGAAATAAGCTGTAATTCTTTATGTACCTTCATTTCAACAAGGCACACTGCGTTGTCTTCCTGTGCTCGACGTATGCTCCAAAGGAAAACAGGACAGTTGAATTTAAATACCGATCGGCGCAGCATCATTGACAAAGAAAATTCCTTTTATTTGGCTCAGATTAATCTGAACTTTAAATCACCTTTATTAATCTGTTTGCTTTCAGAAAAGTCCAAGATGTAGGTGGTTGGTTATTAACGTTAAACTAAATGATGAAAGAGTAAAACAGTTGCACAGTTACTCCATTTTCCGTATTTCATTTTCCCAACATTTGCTTAGCAGAAATATCCTATCAGAACAATTTCGGAGAACTTAAGCTGCCTAAATTACTACTACTACTACTACTACTACTACTACTACTACTACTACTACTACTACTACTACTACTACTACTACTACTACTACTACTACTACTACTACTACTACTACTACTACTACTACTACTACTACTACTACTACTACTACTACTACTACTACTACTACTACTGCTTCTACTACTACTACTACTACTACTACTACTACTACTACTACTACTACTACTCTACTACTACTACTACTACTACTACTACTACTACTACTACTACTACTACTACTACTACTACTGCTTCTACTACTACTACTACAACTACTACTACTTCTACTACAGATACTTATACTACTACTTCTACTACTACTACTTCTATTACTTCTGATACTAATACTACAACTACTAGCCATTCATCGGCTGCAGGCGGGGTGTACTATGGGCTCCAGAGGGAGAATGAGTTTAGGACTTCCTGTACAGCACGGTGCGCGATAATCAACGATCAGCGTAGCATCGTTGACCCAGAGAATGGCATTCATTTGACATAAAACATGATTCAATTTATTCTCTAATTTACTGCTCCTTATTTTTAATGCTGTCAGTCTTCCGTACCATACCGTACTTTCTCGTAACGCTTGTGCACATCTCGCTATCGCCGGTACGCTTAATGGTCATAATCTGTCGTTCTGGTTTGACATGGGGGCGTCTTGTTCCGTAATTTGTTCAAACTTTCTTTTGGATAAAGGCCAGATCTCCCACACAACCCTTCCAGCTTTCGATGGCTAACGGCTCTGTCCTTCACTCTGAACGCCAATCACGTTGTGCAATGACCATTGGCCATTTCGCCAGAGAACATACGTTCGTATGCGCACGTATCTACTTGGACGCAATTCTAGGTATGGATTATCTAAGCGGTTATTCCCCCTTAGAATTCATCAAGGCGATAGATAAGTTTTTCGCACAGCTGCGAGTGCGGCGATTGCTGATTGACCTTGGTGGGTACCTCTCCACTCGGGGTCTGCTATTAGTGAGTCGTCACGGGAAACGCTCTTTCAGCTCCTTGAGGAGTTTTCTACACAGTTCGACGACCACAACAGACCCTTAGGGCAGACGCATGTACTACAGCATTATATCGACACCGGGAACTCTCGACCTACCCATCAGGCACCTTGACGCCTTCCTGTGTACTATCAAGAAGATCTGGAGAAGATGATCCAAGATCTGTTGAATAAGCCTGTTGTTCGGTCATTCTCCTCCCCCTGGGCGTTGCCCATTGTCATCGTCAAAAAAACGATGCACTTTCCGCTTATTTGTCGATTATTTTCGATTGAATGCCATGACTGAACGTGACTCCTTCCCATTGCCCCGCATCGATGACACCATTCATGCTGTTTCCAGGGTGATGTGCTTTTCCACCTTGGACCGTGCGTCCGTTTACTGGCAATTTGACGTTCACCCAGCTGACCGAGCGAAGACGCCTTTCGTGGTGCCCTCTGGGCTTTCGAATTCAACTTGATGCCTTTTGGCTTGGCAATCGTGTCGGCCACATTTCAACGGCTCGTGGCGCCAGTAATGCGCGACATCAGGCCTTAATCCTGCCTGATTTGCCTCGAAAATATTATCGTGCAGGCAAAAACTATTGAAGAACACAATACAAATTGATGGAAAGTTCTATTTCGGTTGAAGGATGCTGGTATCGTGTTACGAACGGAGAAGTGCAAGAGCCTATCAAAAACAATTTTTTACACAAGCAGCGGTCTGACGAAAATGTTTATCCGAAATCAAAAAGGTTTGACTTCGTGGGTTTCCACTACCCAGATCAGAATAAAAATTAAACGTTGCAGCCTTCTCTTATAGAAACAATGTCCTGTGATAGTTTACACTAAAAGGTAGTTAAGATTACTGATATATATTCCGCATACACTTTTTGACTTTTGTAGTTAGATCTAGAGGAACATTAAGTTACGAATTAATTTATTTTATGGGAAAAAAATTTCCATGGACATGTATATAAAATGTTAGCATGGCTGGTCGTGTGCTTATGGAAAGATAAAAAACTGACTACTTACAAATAACCAAGAGCTAAGGCACTTCTTAGAGTAGCATAAATTATTATCCGATGCGCAGCATGGATTCCGAAGTGGCAGGTCTTGCGTAACGAACTTGCTCTATTGTTGGGGACATTGGGCGCGAGCAATTGATGAAGGAAATGCGCTGCACGTAGTCTTTATTGACTTTAAGAAGGCATCTGACAGTGTACCACACCAGCGACTCCTACACAAACTCAAGCGAACAGGCATTAGGGGTTATCTCCTCAGATTGATCAAAAGATTCTTATTTGGCCGCTCTCAAACCGTTCCTGTCGGTAACCAGCAGTCGGTAGAGGTTGCGGTTGAAATTGGTGTTTCCCAGGGCTCCGTTCTTGACCCTACCCTCTTCCTTTTGTACGTCAATGACTGCGTCAATGAACTGGATTGTGATGTCACCATTTTCGCTGATGATATTAAGCTATGGAGGGTCATCAGAAGTGCAGCTGACGTAAAGCATTTGCAGGATAACCTAAACCAACTTCAACAGTGGTCAAAGGACTGGCTTTTGCCGTTGAATTAGAACAAATGCACTGTTCTACGAGTCAGTTGAACTAGCACTCCATATCTTATGGATTACAGCCTGAATGGTATACTATTACAAGAAGTTGACGCGCAGATGGACTTGGGAGTGTGGATCTCGAGCTCCCCTAAACCCTCGCTGCATTGTTCAATGGAAGCCAAGTCTGCGATGTCAGCCCTGTACCTTGTCAAGCAGGCTTTCTCTGCCTTTGAAGAAGACTGCTTTGCCAAAGTTTTTCAAACGTTTGTGCGGCCGCAATTGAAGTTCGTTATCCAAGCTTGGAGACCCTGAACCGCAAATGATCTCAATATCCTCGAAAAGGTTCAAAGGCGTGCAGCCAAACTTGTGACTGTTCAGGGCTCATAACCCTATGAAAACCGATTAGCTAGCCTTGATCTCTTTCTCTTGAGTTACAGGCAGCTACCATGTGACCTGATTCAAACATTCCGTATCATGTGCGGTCAGGGTTGCTGCCTCGTACCTGGAGACTTCTTCCAGTTAGCATCAACCACGAACTTGAGAGGTCATCCACTCAAACTACGTGTGACTGGGGCCAGACTGAATACACGAAAGTTCTTCTTCTCCAAGAGAGCGGTCGACGCTTGGAATGCTCTGCCTCTGGATGTTGTTATGGCTACTTCCGTTGAGATTTTTAAGGAAAACCTGGACCAGTATAGCAGTGCCCATTATAATATCCCCAGATCTTCTTTGCTACGTCCCAGTTAAATCACACTCTTATTGTTACAATAATGCTTCCTATATTGCAGTACCATTTTCATAGCATTTTATTATTATCTCAAACTCGTCGCATATGCCTCACTCACAAGAATCTTGTCAACAACAATAGCATGTCTTCATGCTACTTGTAATATGTGAGTACACATTTATGTTTACTCTCCTCGATTAGCCGACAGTTGCTTATTTTCCGCACGCTATAATTTAAGCCAACTTTTTTACATTTTCATGATGTATCAGAGCCTTTTTAGTCATACTGTAAGCAAGAGGGAGTTCAAAGGTGTTTGCGTATCTTTCCCTTTATAAAATAAACTGAAGTAACATGGCTAACAATACTTAACAACTTAAATAATAAATAGGGATAAATAGGCCACCACTTAGCCGAAACGTTAACATAAACGGAAAGGCAAAAAGGAGTAATAGCCAAAATTATTTGATTTGTTTAATTCTACATTAAAACTGCCGATGAAGTTTTTAAGGATCTGCGTATCGAACTACAGCATTACCACGTCAGCACTGGAACCACTGACCGCAGAGAAGTTAAGTGTAGGTTCTTTCAGTTTCTTCAAGTGGCTACCTCCACATGGAACCTTTAAAACCAAGTTTAAACCAAGTTCTTGATTCCCGGACTGTATCTGTGGTATCACAATCTTAAATAATATCACTGTACATATAATGGAGTAGCGAATTTCACTGATCCTGTACGCTAGGGCGATTTTACACAAAGAATGTACCTCAGGGGAAAACGTGGAATAGTTAGGATGAGGGCATTTTCCTAGTAGACAGGAAAGGAAATTCAGTTGATCTGCAGAAGCCTATTCAGTAATTTCTTTTGAGGAATGGTAAATCAAAAATGAATAAGCATGCACTCTTTCTGTTACTTACAACGGTAGAAGTTCTAATGTGTATATTTTGAGCTGACGACCACGCCAGTTCCTTCATTAGTTCTACTAAAATGGTGACAAACTGCATTATGACAGTCATACGTGTTTATATGCACCACTGAACAAACTGACGTATAGGCCAGCCACCACGGCCTTATTGGATGTTTGATACTGAACCCCAAACGCACTACTCCTTCTCCATTACCTACGATTATGGACTAAATAGAGCCACCCAAGACACTGTAAAGTACAGCTGCACCTCAGAGATCAAGCGGTGTTGATAATCTTTCAGTTTGTATTCGGATGTCAAATGACTTCACATTAATCTACCTTTCGCATTAAACAGGGTCCATTTCCCCTTGCACTTTTATGGAACCAGACGTCTATACTTAATGTGGAAAACAGCTAACCGTTGAACACTGATCCAACGAAAATCCACTCCTATCACAGCTCAGTAGCATCTCACTTCGATGAGAGAAGTGTGGTTTTATACATGCCTTTGGATCCGGTAGAGGTAGGGAACGAATTTATATATGAAGTGTGTTTAATTGGCACCAAAAACGGCTTTTCTCAAATGCCCATCGTTTTAAATGTTCTTCCATGGGTGAGATTGGCTGATAACTAATTGAAATGCGTTTATCAAATAAATGCACCATATTTACAAATATCCGCATCCTCTCTTCAAACGGTTTCAATCTCCTCCACAAATTCCATCAATGTTGTCTACAAAACTTGAAAAAACTCTACCTACATTCAATCTGTGTTTCTTCAGTAATGTTTTGCAGTCTAGTTCCCCGATGTCATGCGTCTTATGCTGCAAATAATATTTAATGTACAGCCCCCTTTTATGCTAGTTATGATGCTGGTAATTAAGTAGGATAATCTTATGATTTCTTATTTAATCCGCCTTTTGTGGTATCACTTTCAGTAGTATTTCAGAGACATGACGGCAGTAAACGAACTTAAGTGTAAGCAAATTTAGTAAACGGTGTATTACCTGTAGAAAGCGTTTTAAGTTTCATGTCGTTTCCTCTCATATGCAGCTGAGTTAAAAAATCTGGTTAAACTTTATAGATAAAAAGTATAGGCGTGAAACAAGCTTCGAAATTACTGTTATTTGATAAAAAAATCAAAAATATGTCATCACAAAACGATGGGTTATATTTCCTCGTTAATTTGCATATGTGCACGGGTGTTATGGAGAATGAAAACAGTTGCACAATAACTCTATTCCCCGTGTTTCATTTTGGCTACCTTTGGTGAGAGGAATAATCATGACAGATCAATTCCTTAGTACTTAATCTGTCTTTACTATTACTACCCAACCAGCTGCTGCTAGCGGGGATCGATTGTCAGCTGCAGAGGCCTATTAGGCCAAGTAAATTACAGTAGCAATTGGTGAGCGTTCATCAACGATCAGTGTAGCATTGTTGACCAAGAGCGACTTCTGTATTTGCACAGAACATGACCAAAGTTAATTATAAATTACCGGTCCTAAAGTTAGATGTATAATTTCAGCTCGTTGCAAAACAACATGATGATTGTTACATAAGTTAAATTCAGCGATGTAGGAGGCAAAAGGCAGCGTGCAATTTATCCTTGCATCCTTTTTTATTTTCCCAATCTTTGCTGAAAAGAAATAAGGAAACAACGAGCCTGGATTTCTTAATCTACCTTAATTACATCAAGGCACTATGAGTCTGCTTTCTGTGCTCAACCGTTTGATCGAATTGCAAAACGGGAAATATTAATTCCAGTAACGATCGACGCAGCAACGTCGACGTAGAAAAGTCGTTTAATTTGGCATAAAACATATTGAAGGTTTATGTTCACATTTACGCATCTTAATTTATCTGTTTGCCTTCAGCACGGTACTAGATGCGGGTGGTTTTTAAATTCACGTTAAACTGAATGTATAAGTAGTAAAAGAGTTTCATAGTTTTACATTCTCCATATTTTATTTTCCCAAATTTTGGTTAGAAGTAATATCCTTACAGGACAAAGCCGGAATACATAAGCTGGCTTAAATATTACAACAAGCCTCTCATCAGCTGCTTGGGAGAATCAAGTGTGTTGTTCAAAGTCAGATCTGGACGACTGAATTCAAGAAGCGATCAATGAGCGTTCATCAACGAACGGCGTAGCATCCTTGATTTAGATAACTCGTCTTATTTAGCAAAAAATATTGACTCAGGTTTATCTTCGCTTCAATACTCTTTAAGGATAATGGATGCTTTCAGCTCAGTCCAAGATTGTGGTGGATGGTTATTCGCGTTTATGAGATTGATAGAGACGGAAAAGAGTTGCGCAATACTACCTTTCTCCGAATTTTATTTTGCCAACCTCTGGAGAGATGCCAAATCTCGATGGATTAGTGCCGGAGCAACGTATCGGCCTTTACTATTAATAGCCACTCAGATGCTGCTGGCGGTGATTAAGTGTGAGCTCCAACGGCAGAATTAAAAGAGTAAAATCCAGGAGCGATTGGTAAGAGTTCATCAACGCATGGTGTGGCATCTTCGACCCAGAAAACTTGACTCAGGTTGATCTTCACTTTACGGCTGCTAAATTTTACCGTTTGCTTTCAGCTCTGTCGAAGAATTTTGG
The DNA here is from genome assembly GCA_017591395.1 of Schistocephalus solidus. NCBI lineage: Eukaryota > Metazoa > Platyhelminthes > Cestoda > Diphyllobothriidea > Diphyllobothriidae > Schistocephalus > Schistocephalus solidus. Next base: position 111,402 of record WEDG01001956.1, on the reverse strand, counting down.
GGTGTCTTATTCAAGTTAAATAGAATGATGGTTGAGGAAAACAGTTGCGAAATAACTCCTTTCTGCATATTTCATTTTAGAAACCACTTATGAGAGTAGTAATCCTGTCAGATCCACGTCCTAGTACCTAATCTGCCTTTCATATTACTAGCCACTAAGCTGGTGTGGCGGGGATCGAGTGTAAGGTCAAGAGGCCTATTGGGACAAATAAATTCAAGTTGCGAACTTCATAATATCGTCGACAAAGTGACCGTCTCTATTTGCATATAAATGACCTAAGTGAATTTTCAATTTATGGCTCCATAATTTAACCGTCAAGTTCATTTCGTTAAAAAAATACGTGAGGATTGTTTGTCATAATAATTTACCGGATGGCGGAGTTAAATAGTGGCAAACAATATATCCTTCCATCGTATTTCATTTTCCCAAAATTTGGTGAAAGAAACAAACAAAATGTCAGAAGCTGTAATTCTTTCTATGTCGTCATGACAACAAGGCACACTGCGTCTGCTTCCTGTGCTCGACGTATGCTTCAAAGACAAAACTGTAAAAGTGAATTCCAATAGCGATCGGTGTGGCATCTTAGACGCAGAAAAGTCGTTTAATTCGGCCTAAAACATGGCATCAGCTAATCTTCACATTAAAGAGCCTTACTATTTTTTCAGTGTGCTTTCAGCTAGGTTCAATATGTGGGTGGTTTATTATTCACGTTAAATTTAATGTTAAAGAAGTAAAACCGTTGAACAGTATCTTCATTCTCCGTATTTCATTTCCCCAACGTTTGGTTTGAAGGGTGGCGTTTTTCAAGGCACAGTTCGGGGTCCCCTCCTCTTCATTCTGTACATAAACTTAAGTTCAAAAATGATTAAAATTCACAAAATTTCATTTTTTCTAACGATAAAAGTGACGTTATTCATTTCTTAAGACACCGCCAATAGTTGCGTTGATAAAATCAACACTGATCTACCAATGCTCTCACGTTGCAGCTGTAGTTGGCGGATGGAATTTTCTCCATCTAAGAGTAGTTTTCGGTGATTTAGCCCCGCCAAGCTTCTTGGGCCCCAAGTAATTCAAAAATGTCACTTTTAAATCGATCGAACATAAGAGACTTGGTCTAAGTTACACGAATAAGCTAGCACCTTCGCCTAATACAGATCGAATTTTTGCAGAGGCTGAACAGATATGTGGTTTCATCTCACATAATTTCTACCCTCCGGAAAAAAATTTAAGACTGTTCCACATGTTTGTTTTTCCTTTCCTAGAATACTGCTGTCCTCTCTTTGGGCGGATGACCGCCTCTGACCGCAGTAAGATTGAAAAAGTTCAGAGGGTTTTTATTGGAAGGATATTTTCTCTTTCTCGATTCAGTATCTCTTATACGAATAGATGCCAGTTAGCAAACATTTAATTTCTGTGGGATAGAACACTCGAAGCCGGTCTCTTCTACCTGGTTTGCGTTAACTCTAGCCCAAATCTCCCACGAATTAACACTCTCACTCCGATAGATCGACCTTATGCCACTCGTAATTCCTCCATGATAATTTCACCACCCCTAAGCTCCACAACTAACCATTCTCAGATTTTTGCCTCCAAATATGGTTTCATATGGAATAATCTTTCCACTGAAAATTAGGTTTTCGTCTACTTTAGCGATTTTCAAAACCAAATTATGCAAACATTAAACTTTGGAAGATATAAAATCCTTATTGTCTGTTCCCTTCCCAAACTTGCAAATTTGTGATTTTTAAAAGAGTCCTATTGTTAATTGAGGCATTTCCCTTGACATTATATTGGTTTCTAAAAGTGTTTCCAATATCCTCTGCAGAGTTGATCTTCGCATTCACTTTTTCGCCGCCTCCTTTTAAATTATCATCAACAACACTTGACAAACCAGATACTTTCCTTCGATTTTGCAACCGTGATAATTTTGTCCGGGATTTGTTGACGATCGTAGCGGGTTCTGATTTTTTCGCCACCGTTTAGGTGGACTATGCAATCAGCAAGGTCGCATCTTTGTTATGAGTTCCTAAACTCTACTATTTCCCTTCGTTTCGATCCTGTTGTCTACGATAAGTTCCTCCTCTCTCACCTCCCTGATGGTCATAAACTGTAGTTCTGGCTGTTATATTATCTCTCACCCAACAAGGAGTGTTCCGAACCCTCATACATTGTCAGCAAACTCACAATACTCGCCCATTGCATCGTACCAATCCCATCAACTATAGCTAATAATATTTTAGAGCAGTTTTTTTCTCCTACATTTTCTTTAAATTTGAGGCTTGCCGAACTCCGCCCCGTTTTAACCGTAAGACAGTTTTCACTGCTTCCTTCCTAGTTTACCCTAAATTCCAAATATTGTTGACTTTTGTTTTAAAAATGGCGAATCATTCTGAATTGGATATGCCTACCATACTACTCACTTCTGCTGTTCATAGGCCTGTTCACTTAGTGCAGCTATTATCCACCTTGTATTTTTTATACCGCGATACTCTGTTTGTAATGATGGGGCCCCCTGGGCCTAAAATATACAATTAATATTTATTTATTTAAAACTATCCAAATAGAAAAAAATGCCAGAATACTTAAGCTGTCTTAACTTCTACTACTACCAGCCGCTCATCCACTGCTTTCGTGGATCTAGTGTGTGCTCCAAAGTCAGATCTGGATGACTGACTTCCAGTAGCGATCGCTGAGCGTTCATTAACGAACTGCGTAGCATCGTGGACCACGTTAATTTGACTTATCTAGCAAATAATTGACTCGGATTATTCTTTCCGTTAAGGCTCCTTAATTTTGATGGCTGCAGTCTGCTCAGTCGAAGATGTGGGTGGATTGTTATTGAAGTTGAAGACAGTGATGGGGACGGAAAACAGTTGCGCAATACTATCTTTCTCCGAATTTCATTTTGGCATCCTCTGCTGAGAGGAAAAATCCCGACAGATACGTGCCAGACAAATTCATCTGCCTTAACTTTTACTAGCTACCCAGCTGCTGTTGGTGACGGTCATGTGTGAGCTGCAAAAGCAGAATGGGAAGAGTAAATGCCAGTAGCGATCGGCATGTGTTCATGAATGAACGGCGCAGTCTCGTGGACTCAGATAACTGGTCTAATTTAGCAAAAAAAGTGACTCACGTTGATCTTAATTTACAGGCTCCTTAATTTTAAATGGCTGCTTTCAGCTCAGTCCAAGACAAGGGCGGTTGGTTATTCAAGTTAAAGGGTGTGATGGAGAATGAAAACAGTTGCACAATACCTCTTTTGCCTGTGTTTTATTTTGGTATCCACTGCTGAGGGGAAATTCCCGACAGATAAGTTCCTTAACTGTCACTAGCTACCTAGCTGCAGGTGGCGACGGTCATTTGTGAGCTCCAAAATCAGAATGGGACGAGTAAATTCCAGTAGGGATCAGTAAGCGTTTATAAACAAAAAACGCGGCATCGTCGATACAGAGAAGTCGTTTAATTCGCAAAGCATGAATTGGCCGTTTTTTTCAAGTTAAAGCGAGTGATAAAGATGGAAAACAGTTGCACAATACATCCTTTCTCCTAATTTAGCTTTTTCAACCTCTGGTGAGAGGTTGGAAAAATCTCCACTGATAAGTGCCGGAGAAATTTATTGGCCTTTCTATTACAAGCCAAAAAGTTTCTGGTTGTGGTGATCGAGTGTGAGCTCCAAAAGCAGAATGGGACGTGTTAATTCCAGGAGCGATCGGTATGCGTTAATCAACGAGTGGCGTATCATGGTCGACGCAAAGTAGTCGTTTAAAGCTGCATAGAACATGACTCATTTAAACGCTATCTTTAAGGCTCCTTAATATTAACGTTTGCGTTTAGCTCAGTCCAAGATGTGGGTGGTGTCTTATTCAAGTAAAAGAGAGGGATTGCGAAGGGAAACAGTTTCGGAATACCTCCCTTCTCCATATTTAATTTTTTGCAACCGCTTGTGAGTGTATTTATCCTGTCAGATCAACGCCGTAGTACTTAAGCTGCCTTTACTGTTACTTGCCGCTCAGCTTCTGCTGGTGGAGATCGAGTGTCAGCTCCAGAGGCTTTTTGGACAAGTAAATTCCAGTAGCGATCCGTGGGCTTTCATCACCGAAATGCATAACATCATCAACCAAGTGAATCGTTTTTCTTTGCATAAAACTTAACCCAAGTTTATTTTCACGTTAAAGCTCTTTAATTTTGCTGGTTATATTCAGGTCGTTGCTATATACTTGATGATTGTTTGTCACATAAAATTCACGGATGGAGGAGGAAAATAGCGGCATGCAATAATCCTTCCTTCCTCTTTCATTTCCCCAAAATTTGGTGAATAAAAACAACTGAATAAAATAAGCTGTAATTCTTTATGTGCCTTCATTTCAACAAGGCACAATGCGTTGTCTTCCTGTGCTCGACGTATGCTCCCAAGGGAAAATGGGACAGTTGAATTTAAATACCGATCGGCGCAGCATCATGGACGCAGAAAAGTCCTTTTATTCGGCTCAGATTAGTCTTAACTTTAAATCACCTTTATTAATCTGTTTGCTTTTAGAAACGTTCAAGATGTAGGTGGTTTGTTATTCACGTTAAACTAAATGATGAAAGAGTAAAACAGTTGCACAGTAACTCCATTTTCCGTATTTCATTTTCCCAACATTTGCTTAGCAGAAATATCCTATCAGAACAATTTCGGAGAACTTAAGCTGTCTTAAACTACTACTACTACTACTACTACTACTACTACTACTACTACTACTACTACTACTACTACTACTACTACTACTACTACTACTACTACTACTACTACTACTACTACTACTACTACTACTACTACTACTACTACTACTACTACTACTACTGCTACTACTACTACTACTACTACTACTACTACTACTACTGCTACTACTACTACTGCTACTACTACTACTACTACTGCTACTACTAGTTCTACTACTACTACTACTACTACTACTACTACTACTACTACTACTACTACTACAAGCCGCTCATCTTCTGCTTACGTGTATGGAGAGTGAGCTCCAACGTTAGATCTGGACGACTGAATTCCAATAACGATTGCTAAGCATTCATCAGCGAAATGAGTTACATTGTTTACCCAGAGAACAGCAATATGTTGCACAATATATCCTTTCTCCATTTTTCATTTTTGCAACCCATGGTGAGAGTACAAATACTGAAAGATCAGTGCTTGAGTAATATTGAGAAAGAGGGAGAGGAAATCGCTTTATTTCGAAGTATCATTCAGAATTTTCATCAAAAAAGAAATGTGTCCATTCACAAATAGAATGGGATAAGTTAGCATACTATGCAAGAATCAAAGAGTCAAAAATGAACATCTAGCGGGGAGACAGCTCTAGCCTCAGCTTTTTTATTTCAGTCCCTTCACACGTAAGTTAGCGGGCTAGTAATGGCAAAACTGGAGCGCTGGTATGCCGTTGTACGGGAGCCTTTATGGCGAAAGCCTCGGCGTATCGGACGGGAAGACTTCACAGCAATCAGCTCAGAGTGGAAGGGATGGGTTACAGCATCAAGGATTCGCCCAGCGAATTGTTTGACTGTCGTAAAGTGCCGTTTTGCTATCAAATTCACTAGAACAGTATAAGAAACAGCAGCAGCAGAAGAGAGCATTCAGGGGATACGTTTTAAAATCAACAAATTCTTTTTAAGCTAAGCTGGCAAATCACGGGTAAACAATAAGGGACGAGGAGAAGAATGCGTGTCTCCAAAAATTTCTAGATAAGGGCTCGAGGTGTGCGATGTAAACGGCGAATATAATATAGAAGTTTACAAATATTTGTAAAAAGAGTATCAATATGCTAGAAGAATGAAAGATGGGAGGTCAGAGTAATGCCGAGGTACCGGAAAGAGGATACCTCGCTGGGAAGGACAGCTGAGGATTCAGAACTAGGGGAGAGTCGCAGATGGAAAACACCCTGGACCAAATTCTTATAATTGAGTCTAAGACCATTATCTGCAGATCAATCTGAGACATGGTCCATGCCATCTTTCAGAGACTGGAGATATGTCTGATTTTTAATAGGATGACCAACAACCATATCGTCGGCATTTTTTATGTACAGACAGTCGTTTGGTGATCTGAAGTCATCAGTAGGAAGGGAGAAGAGGTGAGGGGATAGGATACACGTTGAAGAACACAACAGTTGTTTTGACGGACAGTAGCTTTCGGTTTTCGGATTGTATGAATTGAGTGCGGGAAGTAAAATATTCTTCGAACCAAGAGACAATCCAGCTGTGAGAGCCACATGCGGATGTTTTCTTAAGACGGATGTGCCACAAGTACAACGGCCTCTAGGGGACTACGCCGGGCCTTGAAAGCAAATTAGCATGGGTCGGAGAAATTGGAAAAAATGACTTGTATCGAGGGCGACTCGCTAAGCAAGTTTCAGTAAAATGGAAGAGCAGGCGATTGGACGGAAAGATTACGGACCAAAATTAGCGGTATTTTTAGGGAAAGGGGTGTTTCTTACTGAAACGCCATCTATCAGGAAGCTTTGACTCCATGAAGGACATGTTTATAAGGTGTGTCAAAATAGGAGCAATCTGAGGGCAGCAATATTTTAAAATAAATGGTGAGACATAATCCGCCCCAGCAGCAGTTGAGCCACGGACCTTTTTCAGTGGGTTTCTCTACTGTTGCCACTGACACTGGCGATAAAACGCTTGGTAAAAGCGAAAGATTGTTTCAGGGGAGATTGGAGTCAGTTGAAGTATGGATAACATTTTTTATTTGAGAAGCGTATTCAGCAATCCGAGAGCAGCAATATTTTAAAATAAATGGTGAGGCATAATCAGTAGACAAAAATTACTTGTATCGAGGGCGACTCGCTAAGCAAGTTTCAGTAAAGCGGAAGAGCAGGCAATTGGATGGAAAGATTGAGGACCAAAATTAGCAGACTTTTTAGGGATAGGGGTGTTTCTTACTGAACGCCATCTATCAGGAAGCTTTGACTCCATGAAGGACATGTTTATAAGGTGTGTCAAAATAGGAGCAATCTGAGGGCAGCAATATTTTAAAATAAATGGTGAGACATAATCCGCCCCAGCAGCAGTTGAGCCCTGGACCTTTTTCAGGGGTTTCTCTACTGTTGCCACTGACACTGGCGATAAAACGCTTGGTAAAAGCGAAAGATTGTTTCAGGGGAGATTGGAGTCAGTTGAAGTATGGATAACATTTTTTATTTGAGAAGCGTATTTAGTAATCCGAGAGCAGCAATATTTTAAAATAAATGGTGAGGCATAATCAGTAGACAAAAATGACTTGTATCGAGGGCGACTCGCTAAGCAAGTTTCAGTAAAATGGAAGAGCAGGCGATTGGACGGAAAGATTACGGACCAAAATTAGCGGTATTTTTAGGGAAAGGGGTGTTTCTTACTGAACGCCATCTATCAGGAAGCTTTGACTCCATGAAGGACATGTTTATAAGGTGTGTCAAAATAGGAGCAATCTGAGGGCAGCAATATTTTAAAATAAATGGTGAGACATAATCCGCCCCAGCAGCAGTTGAGCCCTGGACCTTTTTCAGGGTTTTCTCTACTGTTGCCACTGACACAGGCGATAAAACGCGTGGTAAAAGCGAAATATTGTTTGAGGGGGTATTGGAGTCAGTAGAAGTATGGATAAAAATTTTATTTAGAGAAGCTGATTCAGCATCAACATTTGGCAGTTTACCCCATTGTCCAGTGAGACGCTTAAGGTTCCTCCAGAGTTCAGCAGAGGAAAGCGGAAAAGAAGGTGTGGATGGAGAGGCAAAAAGCTGACTAACAAACAAATCATTTAGTCTGGAAATCTCACTTTTTATTAAGACGGTAACATCGTTTAGGCTGCCATGGAGGCCTAGCTTGTAGAGTAGTTATTTTTTACGTCTTAATAATTTAGATAGGGAGAAGAAATTCTGACAGGTTAAGCCATAACGGTATCAAGAGTACAACTCATATTAAAAAATGTCTTTTAAAAATATTGTAAGGACGCTGGAGTACGAATCAACATTGGACTGACTGAGGAAGATGGGGATAGCTTACAACATACACATCTGGAAAAGGCATGTTTTTTTCCAAAGACATGTCGTGAACCTTAATTTTCCTTTCGGGTTTGAGTAGCAGCGCACGCGTAGAAGCGAAATAAATTTTTGGAAGGCCTAATAATACAGAATGATCGGAATCGGACAATGGAGCTCTGTTCTGAACAAGGAAAAACTTGGGTTAGTTGGTCGAGACGTGATCAAGAGGGGGCATCAACGCGTGAATTGTAGGAAACAAGGTCATCAAAGCCTAACAGCGTAAACGGACGTATATTAACGCGATTAAAGTCGCCACATAAGAGAATAAGATGCTTGCAGGTCAAAAAGCAAGTTTTTTGTAAAAGAAGTCAAAAAATGGTTAAGTGTACCTTCACTAACAAAACGTAATGCCCTTATATGTATTTACCGATCGGGGATTACATTTGACAGCGATAAGGTCTATCAAATCTTCAGAGTTCTAAAAAAAGGACTTAGAGTTAATACAAAAACCCTTCTTGACCAAAATAGCCGCCCCAGCGCCTCTACTGGAGGATGAAGGTTTTAGATCAGCTCGAGAGCAAATTAATCAGCCTTTACTAGCCAACCAGCTGCTGTTGGCGGGGATCGAGTGTGAGCTCCAAATGCCATACGGAATTCGAGAATTCCTGTGAGCATTCAACAACGAAGGGCGCTGTATCGTGAATAAACTCAGGGCTCCCGGTGGGGCCTCGTAGCTCAGTTGGCTAGAGAGTTGGCTGAACTAAAGCCTTCCCCTTGCTAACGTGGGCTCGCATCCCACCGATGCAGCCAATTTTGTTTCCCAAATGGGTTAAAGTAAAGAGAACTCGTATTTTTGGCATATAATATGACTCAGGTTAATCTTAACTGTAAGGCTCCTTAATTTACCTGTTTGCTTTCAGCTCAGTCCAAGAACAAGGGTTGGTTTGTTATTCACGTGAAACAGAATGATAAAGAAGTATAACAGTAACACAGTATCTCCATTCTCCGTATTTCATTTTCCTTACGTTCGGTTAGAAGAAATATTCTAAAAGAATAATACCGGAATACTAAACTGTCTTAACTACTGCTACAAGCCGCTCATACGCTGCTTGCGTCGATCGAGAGAATTGTCCAATGTCAGATCTGGATGACTGAATTCCAGAAGCCATCGCTTGGCGTTCACCAACGAACGGCACAGCATCGTTGACAAAGAGAACTCGTTTAATTCAGCATAAAACATGGCTCAGGTTAATATTCACTTTAAAGCACCTTAATTTATCTGTTTGCTTTCAGCTTTTGCCAGGATGTGGGTGGTTTGTTATTCACGTTTTACTGATTGATGAAGAAATAAAAGAGTTACACAGTATTACCATTCTCCGTATTTCATTTTCCCAACGTTTGGTAACAGAACAATGCCGGAATAATTCAGCTGTCTTAACTTCTGCTACAAGATGCTCATCCGCTGCTTGCATCATTCAAGAGTGAGCTCCAAAGTCAGATCTGGACTAATGAATTTCAGTAGCGATCACTGGCGTTATCAATGAAAGGCGTAGCATCTTGTACCCAGAGGACTCGTCTAATTTAGCAAAAAACTTGAGTCAGGTTGATTTTCACTTAGCAGCTCCTGACTTTGGTATGGATGCCTTGTATGGCCGCCGATGCAGGACATGTGAAAATGAATCACTCAAAATGCAGGTCAGTTTGGGGTTAATGCCCTGGAATTTGTGTTTAGGATTAAGTTCAGGGTATAATTTGGAGGTTGATGTCAGAGCTGGGTTTACTATTATTATCAGGCTAATGTTTTAGATTATAATCAGGTAAGTAGTAGGGTTGATGTATTTGGTAGTGCAAGAGTTACGATTAATGAGAAAGTTTAGTATTTTGCTTGGGTTAGTGTCAGCGCTGGGCACTTTTATTGTTACGCTCGTTAAATTTATCCCAAGTTCACCGGCTGGGAGATTTCCATTCGTGTGTGCTGTAAATGTATTCCATATCATTTATTTTACCGTATGCCGACAGTTTAGTCCAAGATATGGGTGGTTAGGTTATTTACGTTAAACAAATTGATGGAGAAGGAAAACAGTTGCAAAATATCTTCTTGCTTTGTAATCCATTTTTCGAACCATTGTTGAAAGGAAAAAAACATTGCAGAAAAATGCCGTTAATACATCAAGCCACACTGCATCATCTGGAGGCGACCAACAGTGAGCTTCAAAGCGAGAATGGAAGAAGTTAATTCAAGTTACGATTGGTGAGCCCTTATCAACGAAATGCGTAGCACCCTAGACACAGACACCGTTTAATATGGCATGAAACTTGACTAATTTAAATCTTCATCTTACGACTCCTCAATTTTACTGTCTGCTTTCAGCTCGGTCCAAGATGTTGTTCGACCTTTGGTGAGAGACAAAATCCCGAAAGAACAATGATGGAGTACTTAATCTTCGTTAACTATTACTAGGCAATCGGCTGTCGGGGATCGAGTATGAGCTCCAAATGCTGAACGTGATTACTGGATGCCAATAGTGGTCAATGAGCATTCATCAACGAACGGTGTAGCAGCGTCGACCAAGAGAACTCTTTTAATTTTCCATATATTGAGACTTAATTTAAGCTTCAATTAACGATTTCTTTATATTACCGTCTCCATTCAACTCGGCTTAAATTATCGGTGGTTTGTTATTCACGTTAAACTGATTCATTGGGAGGTAAAATATTTGCACCATATCTTCTTTCTCTATATTTCATTTCCTTAACCTTTGATGAACGGAAGAAACCTGACAGAACAATCTCGGAATTTGTAATCTGCGTTTACTACTACCAATAGCCGCTCTGCGGCTGCAAGTGGAATCTCGATAGCAAGCTGAAAACGCAGAATGGGTCAAGTGACTTCCAATAGCGATCGGTGAGCATTCATTAACGAAAGGCGAATCTTCGTCAACCAAGAGAACCGTTTTAATTTGTAAAAATCTTGAAGGAATTTAATGTTCAATTTACGGCTCCTTATTTTGACCATCTGCTTCTACCCCGGCGCAAAATATGGGTTGTATTTTATTCACGTTTTTCTGCTTGAAGGAGAAGCAAAATAGTTGCACAATTTCACCTTGCTCCGTATTGCAGTTTCCCGAACTTTTGTGAAAGGAATAAACCTAACAAAACAATGTCGGAATACTTACTCTGTCTTAACTACTACTACTACTACTACTACTACTACTACTACTACTACTACTACTACTACTACTACTACTACTACTACTACTACTACTACTACTACTACTACTACTACTACTACTACTACTACTACTACTACTACTACTACTACTACTACTACTACTTCTACTACTACTACTACTACTACTACTACTACTACTACTACTTCTACTACTACTTCTACTACTACTTCTACTACTACTACTGCTACTACTACTACTATCTACTACTACTACTACTACTACTACTAATACTACTACTTCTACTTCTACTACTAATACTACTACTACTACTACTAATACTTATACTACTACTATTACTTCTGATACTAATACTACAACTACTAGCCATTCATCGGCTGCAGGTGGGGTGTAGTATTGGCTCCAGAGGAAGAACGAGTTGGGGACGTCCTGTACAGCACGGTGCGCGATAATCAACGATCAGCGTAGCATCGTTGACCCAGAGAATGGCATTCATTTGACATAAAATATGATTCAATTTATTCTCTAATTTACTGCTCCTTATTTTTAATGCTGTCAGTCTTCCGTACCATACCGTACTTTCTCGTAACGCTTGTGCAAATCTCGCTATCGCCGGTACGCTTAATGGTCATAATCTGTCGTTCTGGTTTGACATGGGGGCGTCTTGTTCCGTAATTTGTTCAAACTTTCGCTGGATAAAGGCCAGAGCTCCCACACAACCCTTCCAGCTTTCGACGGCTAACGGCTCTGTCCTTCACTCTGAACGCCAATCACGTTGTGTCATTACCATTGGCCATTTCGCCAGAGAACATACGTTCGTATGCGCACGTATCTACTTGGACGCAATTCTAGGTATGGATTATCTAAGCGGTTATTCCCCCTTAGAATTCATCAAGGCGATAGATAAGTTTTTCGCACAGCTGCAAGTGCGGCGATTGCTGATTGACCTTGGTGGGTACCTCTCCACTCGGGGTCTGCTATTAGTGAGTCGTCACGGGAAACGCTCTTTCAGCTCCTTGAGGAGTTTTCTACACAGTTCGACGACCACAACAGACCCTTAGGGCAGACGCATGTACTACAGCATTATATCGACACCGGGAACTCTCGACCTACCCATCAGGCACCTTGACGCCTTCCTGTGTACTATCAACAAGATCTGGAGAAGATGATCCAAGATCTGTTGAATAAGCCTGTTGTTCGGTCATTCTCCTCCCCCTGGGCGTTGCCCATTGTCATCGTCAAAAAACGATGCACTTTCCGCTTATTTGTCGATTATTTCGATTGAATGCCATGAATGAACGTGACTCCTTCCCATTGCCCCGCATCGATGACACCATTCATGCTGTTTCCGGGGCGATGTGCTTTTCCACCTTGGACCGTGCGTCCGGTTACTGGCAATTTGACGTTCACCCAGCTGACCGAGCGAAGACGCCTTTCCTGGTGCCCTCTGGGCTTTCGAATTCAACTTGATGCCTTTTGGCTTGGAAATCGTGTCGGCCACATTTCAACGGCTCGTGGCGCCAGTAACGCGTGACATCAGGCCTTAATCCTGCCTGATTTGCCTCGAAAATATTATCGTGCAGGCAAAAACTATTGAAGAACACAATACAAATTGATGGAAAGTTCTATTTCGGTTGAAGGATGCTGGTATCGTGTTACGAACGGAGAAGTGCAAGAGCCTATCAAAAACAATTTTTTACACAAGCAGTGGTCTGACGAAAATGTTTATCCGAATCAAAAAGGTTTGACTTCGTGGGTTTCCACTACCCAGATCAGAATAAAAATTAAACGTTGCAGCCTTCTCTTATAGAAACAATGTCCTGTGATAGTTTACACTAAAAGGTAGTTAAGATTACTGATATATATTCCGCATACACTTTTTGACTTTTGTAGTTAGATCTAGAGGAACATTAAGTTACGAATTAATTTATTTTATGGGAAAAAAATTTCCATGGACATGTATATAAAATGTTAGCATGGCTGGTCGTGTGCTTATGGAAAGATAAAAAACTGACTACTTACAAATAACCAAGAGCTAAGGCACTTCTTAGAGTAGCATAAATTATTATCCGATGCGCAGCATGGATTCCGAAGTGGCAGGTCTTGCGTAACGAACTTGCTCTATTGTTGGGGACATTGGGCGCGAGCAATTGATGAAGGAAATGCGCTGCACGTAGTCTTTATTGACTTTAAGAAGGCATCTGACAGTGTACCACACCAGCGACTCCTACACAAACTCAAGCGAACAGGCATTAGGGGTTATCTCCTCAGATTGATCAAAAGATTCTTATTTGGCCGCTCTCAAACCGTTCCTGTCGGTAACCAGCAGTTGGTGGAGGTTGCGGTTGAAATTGGTATTTCCCAGGGCTCCGTTCTTGACCCTACTCTCTTCCTTTTGTACGTCAACGACTGCGTCAATGAACTGGATTGTGATGTCACCATTTTTGCTGATGATATTAAGCTATGGAGGGTCATCAGAAGTGCAGCTGACGTAAAGCATTTGCAGGATAACCTAAACCAACTTCAACAGTGGTCAAAGGACTGGCTTTTGCCGTTCAATTAGAACAAATGCACTATTCTACGAGTCAGTTGAACTAGCACTCCATATCTTATGGATTACAGCCTGAATGGTATACTATTACAAGAAGTTGACGCGCAGAAGGACTTGGGAGTGTGGATCTCGAGCTCCCTTAAACCCTCACTGCATTGTTCAACGGTAGCCAAGTCTGCGATGTCAGCCCTGTACCTTGTCAAGCAGGCTTCTCTGCCTTTGAAGAAGACTGCTTTGCCAAAGTTTTTCGAACGTTTGTGCGGCCGCAATTGAAGTTCGTTATCTAAGCTTGGAGACCCTGAACCGCGAAGGATCTCAATATCCTCGAAAAGGTTCAAAGGCGTGCAGCCAAACTTGTGACTGTTCAGGGCTCATAACCCTATGAAAACCGATTAGCTAGCCTTGATCTCTTTCTCTTGAGTTACAGGCAGCTACGAAGTGACCTGATTCAAACATTCCGTATCATGTGCGGTCAGGGCTGCTGCCTCGTACCTGGAGACTTCTTCCAGTTAGCATCAACCACGAAATTGAGAGGTCATCTACTCAAACTACGTGTGACTGGGGCCAGACTGAATACATGAAAGTTCTTCTTCTCCAAGAGAGCGGTCGACGCTTGGAATGCTCTGCCTCTGGATGTTGTTATGGCTACTTCCGTTGAGATTTTTAAGGAAAACCTGGACCAGTATAGCAGTGCCCATTATAATATCCCCAGATCTTCTTTGCCACGTCCCAGTTAAATCACACTCTTATTGTTACAATACTGCTTCCTATATTGCAGTACCATTTTCATAGCATTTTATTATTATCTCAAACTCGTAGCATATGCCTCACAAGAATCTTGTCAACAAGACTAGCATGTTTTCATGCTACTTGTAATATGTGAGTACACATTTATGTTTACTCTCCTCGATTAGCCGACAGTTGCTTATTTTCCGCACGCTATAATTTAAGCCAACTATTTTACATTTTCATGATGTATCAGAGACTTTTTAGTCATACTGTAAGCAAGAGGGAGTTCAAAGGCGTTTGCCTATCTTTCCCTTAATAAAATAAACTGAAGTAACATGGCTAACAATACTTAACAACTTAAATAATAAATAGGGATAAATAGGCCACCACTTAGCCGAAACGTTAACATAAACGGAAAGGCAAAAAGGAGTAATAGCCAAAATTATTTGATTTGTTTAATTCTACATTAAAACTGCCGATGAAGTTTTTAAGGATCTGCGTATCGCACTACAGCATTACCACGTCAGCACTGGAACCACTGACCGCAGAGAAGTTAAGTGTAGGTTCTTTCAGTTTCTTCAAGTGGCTACCTCCACATGGAACCTAAAACCAAGTTTAAACCAAGTTCTTGATTCCCGGACTGTATCTGTGGTATCACAATCTTAAATAATATCACTGTACATATAATGGAGTAGCGAATTTCACTGATCCTGTACGCTAGGGCTATTTTACACAAAGAATGTACCGCAGGGAAAACGTGGAATAGTTAGGATGAGGGCATTTTCCTAGTAGACAGGAAATGAAATTCAGTTGATCTGCAGAAGCCTATTCAGTAATTTCTTTTGAGGAATGGTAAATCAAAAATGAATAAGCATGCACTCTTTCTGTTACTTACAAACGGTAGAAGTTCTAATGTGTATATTTTGAGCTGACGACCACGCCAGTTCCTTCATTAGTTCTTCTAAAATGGTGACAAACTGGATTATGACAGTCATACGTGTTTATATGCACCACTGACCAACATAACGTATAGGCCAGCCACCACGGCCTAATTGGATGTTTTATACTGAACCCCAAAATGCACTACTCCTTCTCCATTACCTACGATTATGGACTAAATAGAGCCACCCAAGACACTGTAAAGTACAGCTACACCTCAGAGATCAAGCGGTGTTGATCATCTTTCAGTTGGTATTCGGATGTCAAATGACTTTACATTAATCTACCTTTCGCATTAAACAGGGTCCATTTCCCCTTGCACTTTTATGGAACCAGACGTCTATACTTAATGTGGAAAACAGCTAACCGTTGAACACTGATCCAACGATAATCCACTCCTATCACAGCTCAGTAGCACCTCACTTCGATGAGAGAAGTGTGGTTTTATGCATGCCTTTGGATCCGGTAGAGGTAGGGAACGAATTTATATATGAAGTGTGTTTAATTGGCACCAAAAACGGCTTTTCTCAAATGCCCATCGTTTTAAATGTTCTTCGATGTGTGAGATTGGCTGATAACTAATTGAAATGCGTTTATCAAATAAATGCACCATATTTGCAAATATCCACAACCTCTTTTCAAACGGCCTTAATCTCCTCCACAAATTCCATCAATGTTGTCTACAAAACTTAAAAAAACTCTACCTACGTTCAATCTGTGTTTCTTCAGTAATGTTTTGCAGTCTATTTCCCCGATGTCATGCGTCTTATGCTGCGTCTTATGCCCCGTTTTATGCTAGTTATGATGCTGGTAATTAAGTAGGATAATCTTACGATTTCTTATTTTATCCTCCTTTTGTGGTATCACTTTCAGTAGTATTTCAGAGACATGACGGCAGTAAACGAACTTAAGTGTAAAGCAAATTTAGTAAACGCTGTATTACCTGTAGAAATTGTTTTAAGTTTCATGTCGTTTCCTCTCATATGAAGCTGAGTTTAAAAATCTGGTTCAACTTTATAGATAAAAAGTATAGGCGTGAAACAAGCTTCGAAATTACTGTTATTTGGGAAACAAATCAAAAATATGTCATCACAAACGATGGGTTATATTTCCTCGTTAATTTGCATATGTGCACGTATGTAAACCAGGTTGGGGGTGTAGGGGTACTTGTTAGCGGTAGCACCATACAGATAGCATTTGTTCACTCCATTTGTCTCGTATAGGTGGTGAATGCTCCTGTTGCTGCCTCTAACTGGTACCCAACTCACACCTGTGGCTCCTCGAAGTTGGGTTCTCCAAGCGGCCAAACCCCGGGCAACCGTCAGGACCGGCGGGCTAAACCAGGTGAGGGTCTCCAGTGCTGTGTTTGCCTCCACACCTTGTATGTCTGACTCCCGAACTTCCCACATTCCCCCAACCTCTCAAAGCCTACATTGGGTGCATCAGCAACCGCGTAGGTGGCCCAGGCTAACTCGTGTCCTTCTCCCACTAAAACAAAACCATGACCCATAGTGGAGTTCAGCAGCCATCTGGGATGTCTGAGCAGCCCTATTTAGGGACAACACTGCTTGCCTCCTCGCGGAGAAAAGGGGCTAGAAATATACCCTAAACAAATGCTGGTTATCTTGTCTTCTGCGGCCGGCCGTGGCTCGCAGATAACAAAATACGCGTTCGTAAAAGTCAAACAAACAACAATACCCGCTGTCCCCATCCCCCGCGTCTTACCCTCCAGGCTGCTTGGGTGAGTCCACCCACACTAGCAGCCTTGAATTTTCGTTCCCTTTTAGACAATCCTTGGAGCAACCGGCCGGAACGGAGGATGGCGCTTGTCGCTCGGGAACTGGCGCGCTACAAGTTGGACATTGCTACTCTCAGTGAGACCAGATTCTCTGAGAAGGGTCAGCTGGACAAGGTGGGTGCCGTCTATACCTTCTTCTGGAGCGGCCGGCCAAAAGCAGAGCGATGTGACGCTGGTGTTGCCTTTGCCATCCGGAAAAACCTCGTAGGACATCCGCCCTGTCTGCCGCAGGGTATCAATGATCGCCTGATGAACCTCCGCCTGTCTCTTCGGAGAGACCAGTTCGCCACCATCATCATGGTCTACACTCCCCCAATGACGAGCTCTGATGCGGTGAAGGACGAATTCTACGAGGACCTGCACGCCCTGCTGGCGACTGTGCCGAAATAGGACAAGTTAATTGTCATTGGTGACTTAAAATCCCGCGTCGGGACGGACCACGCTGCCTGGCAGGGAGTGCTTGGTCCGCACGGTCTTGGTAGCTATAACGATAACGGCCTCCTTTTTCTGCGCACGTGTGCGAAACATCGTCTCCTGCTGATCAACACCTTCTTCCACCTTCCGTCGCGGGAAAAGGCCATGTGGATGCACCCTCGGTCGCGGTGCTGGTATCTTCTGGACTATGTTCTCGTCCGGAGGCGAGATCGACAGGACGTGCTGGTAACCAAGGCGATCCGCTAAGCCGATGGTTGGACAGATCACCGCCTCGTCATCTCCCAGATGAGGCTCCGATTGCAATCCCGACGAAGGCCCCAAGGTAAGAGGCCGCCAGGTAAATTTAATACTCTTTTATTAAATTTGCCTGCTCACTGTTTTGATTTCAGCAAACAAATAACTGAGAAACTGGAGGACCTGCATGCTCCAGATGATGATGCTACCGTGGAGACATGATGTTGTCAACTGCGAAATGTCATCCAGTCCACCGCCCTCAAAGTACTCGGACGCGCACGTCGTCAACACCAGGACTGGTTTGACGACAATGACGCCGACATCAGCAACTTACTCGCGGAGAAGAATGGACTACACAAAGCCTACATGGACCTTCGGACTGACGCCACCAAAGCAGCCTTCTTTAGATGCCGGTGCCTTGTACAGCAACGGCTGCGGGAGATGCAGGATGCCTGGATGATCTGAAAGGCTGAGGAAATCCAGGGGTATTCGGCCCGCAATAAAATGAAAAAATTTTCAAAGCCATAAGGGGCCATCTATGGCCAGTGTATCAAGGGGACCGCACCGCTGCTCAGCTCTGACGGCACAACACTGCTGACAGAGAAATCAAAAATTCTGAAGTGCTTGGCTGAGCACTTCAGAAGTATCTTTAATTGCTCATCAGCCATCTCCGATGCTGCCATTGACCGGCTCCCTCAAGTGGACACGAACAATGACCTGGATCTGCCGACTTCCCTTCCAGAAACCATCCGGGCCGTGCAGCAGATTTCCAGCGGTAAAGCATCGGGATCCAACGCAATCCCACCGGAAGTCTACAAGCACGGTGGGCACCGGCTGATGACCAAACTCACAACACTCTTCCAGGAGATGTGGCGCTAAGGACAAGTTCCTCAGGATATCAAACACATAACCATCGTCCATATCTACAAACGGAAGGGGAACCGGACTCTATGAAAATCACAGAGGTATCTCGTTGCTCAACATCACCGGGGCGCTCTTCGTCCGTATCCTTCTCTATCGTTGAACGGTCACCTAGAGCAAGGCCTGCTCCCGGAAAGCGAATGTGTCTTTCGCCGACACCGCGGAACAACCGATATGATCTTTGCCACCCGCCAGTTACAAGAGAACTGCAAGGAGATGCGAACTCACCTATACACTACTTCCGTGGATCTAATGAAAGCCTTTGAAACGGTGAATCGCGGCTGACTGTGGAAAGTAATGCAGAAATTTGGCTGTCCTCATCGGTTCACGCACATGGTGCATCAGCTTCATGACGGGATGACGGCGTGCGTCACTGACAACGGGACGGTATCCGAAGAATCCGCAGTGACCAAAGGAATGAAGCAGGGTTGCATATTGGCTCCCGACCCTGTTCAGTCTCATGTTCTCGGCTATGCTGATGGACGCCTACCGTGATGAGCAGCCTGGGATCCGCATTGCCTACAGAACTGACGTTCACCTTCTCAACAGTCGGCGTATGCAGGCTTCAACGCACGTGTCTATGACTACAGTTCATGACTAGCTCTTCGTGGACGACTGCGCCTTTTACACCGTGACGGTGGAGGACATGCAAAGGAGAATGGACCTCTTCGCGCAGGCTGCGCCGATTTTGGAATAACAATCAGTACAGCCAAAACGGTTGTCATGCACCAGCCACCACGCAGCGCGGAATACAATACTTCCTGAATCAATGTCAACAGTGCTCAACTCAAAAACATGGAAACCTTCGCTTATCTAGGAAGCACGCTGTCGCACACACGAGAATCGATGAAGAGGTTGCCCAATGGATATCCAAAGCTAGTCAGGCCTTCGGCCAGCTGCAGGCCTCCGTGTGGAATCGCCACGGTATTCACCTGAACACCAAACTGAAGATGTACAAGGCCATCGTCTTGAAGACACTCCTTTATGGAGCGAAGACATGGATCGTCTACTCGAACCAAGCCAGGGAGCTGAATCACTTCAATCTCAACTGCCTCCGCAGAATACTGAAGCTGCGATTGCAAGATATGATCCCGGATACGGACGTCCTGGAGCGGACCGGAATCCTCAGCATCCACGCCATGCTGAGGCAAGTGCGACTGCGATGGAGCGGCCACCTGGTAAGAATGGACGATTAACGACTACCCAAACGACTTTTCTACGGAGATGTCGCTACGGGTGCTCGCCGATAGGGAGGTCAAAAACGACGCTACAATGACACTTTTGAAGAAATCGCTAGAGCAACTACAAATACAACCGGTGACCTTGGGGACCTCGCCCAGTATAAACCGGCATGAAGAAGATCCGTGAAGACTGGTTCAGCAATCTATGAGGCCAACCTGATCACCGCCGCCAAGGCCAAAAGATCGGCACGAAAGTCAACAGCGCCCCGGACCAACATCGTCAATGCCCAGGCCCTGCCAAAATGCCCACGCTCTCAACGCATCTTCCGCGCGTGAATCAGCCTGGTCAGATATCTTCGGAGGCAATGCACCAACAATCCTAAATTCCAACTTCTTTCCTCAAATTCTGCCAACCCTCCTTCAGACTCCCTCACCCTCACTCCTGGCATCAATTCCATTACTCTCACCATCATAGAGACCACATCCCTCTGCTCATCGCCTGTTACCCCCACTACCACAAACACCACCGCCTTTACTACTACCACCACCACCATTAGCGATGGGGACTTTCTCCTAAACTGTCCTCAATGCGACCGCACATTCACCTCACGCATCGGCCTGGTCGGTCACTTGCGAATACCTCATACAGAGACTGGTGAACAAATGCCTGCAGCACCAGCACACAGCAGAGATCGTCGCCTCCACTGTCCTCACTGTCCTCGCGCATTCATACATCGCATGGGCCTATTCGGTAAAATGTGCATCCATGACAGCGGAATTCACCGCAATGCCGACAACACCGATAGATCATGCACACCCTCCGCTCCTGCCATTCTTACAGCCACGACCACCCCCACTATCATGAATGACATCCTCCCAGCCTCTACCGATTTCTGCTGCCCACAATGAGCCCGCAACTTCAACTCATGCATCGGCCTGGCCTGTCACCTGGGAATCCATCGCACAGAGGCTGGTGAACCAGTGCCTGGTGCTCCGACATACAGTCGCCGCGACCGCCTCCACTGACCCCGCACATTTACACACCGCATGGGCCTATTAGGACACATGCACCTCCACGAAAACCTGCGGTAAACCACCGGAGGCTAAGCCACATCAGCGCACACCATCTCCACTAATACTTAGACAACACCCTCACAATCATCATAATGTACCTGATAAAATCACGGTGCCCTAGAAACCGTGGCTTGGAATGCTGCCAATCTGACGCTTACACCAGACCACACCGTTGGTCCAGTGTATGTGCTGTGTGAGTCGAGTGGCTCACCAGTGGACTGGGAGTCAGACAGGGACGGCTCCTCCATATTACCTGCTTTAGTGAACTCAGGTGTGTGCGTTATGGGGGCCAGGTCGTGCTGTGGTGTGCGAAGACGGGTACGCCGACCCGTCAGCCAATGCGCCCACTCCCACCTCAGAAAACTGACTGGCTCTTATGGTAGTCTGATTGTGGGGTCGGGAGAGAGAGTGAGGTCAACATCTCAGCACAATTTCCTCACTATAAACAATCTGATGCGCTTGAAACTATCACAGTGCGCTAAAAGCCATTGCTTGTAAGGTTGCCAACTGATGGGATAATTCGGACGCGTGGTCAGCTCAATGTGTGTTTTGCGTGGAAAGGCTGACTGGCGGACTAAGAGTCAGGCTGCTGTGGCTCCTTCTAAATGTGGCCTTTTTGGCACTCCCACTCCGTGGGATCTGAGCCAGATGTCGTTGTAAACCCAGGGGCGGCTCCAGCCGCGCAAGCCACCTGCACCCTCTCCTATCTCCGGTCTTCTTGACTCTGTTTTGGCACCGGGCTCAGGTGGGGGAGGAGGAGAGAGTGTGGTAGCTGCAGCGCAAGGCTACTAGCGCTTAAACCTAATTCACGCGCAAGTCACCGTCCCTGCACCACCTGGTGTGGAGCATACGGTGGACCTCATCGAAATCAATGGTCGAACTGTCGAAACCAGGTTGGAAATGATTATTGAAATAAACCTATTTTATCGTAAACATGACAGGAAAATTATTCGAATATTAGACAGAGCTTGGATTTGAGGAGTCGATAGTGTTCGTCTCGTTGCTCTTCATTGCTTAGAAGAGCATAGCAGGCCTGTACATTATCCTTAGATCTGTTGAAAACGTGTTCGAGAAACCGCATTTCGTGCCTAAAGTCTTCAGCCATACTGTTTCTTAATACTTTTTCTATAAAATACCAGAAGCCCTTTTACGTTGCGTTCAGCCTTATATTTAAGTTGTGAGGACGTATAGATTACGAATTGTTTATGCGTTCATGAGGAAATATTTCGCAGTTTTTCTATGATGGAAAACTATATTTACCTATATACTTATGTGCGTAGGCTCCTTGTCCTTGTGGAACTGTGGGGACAAGAATTATATGTTTCTTCGAAAAAAATATTATTTAGTTGATATAGTAAATGTTTCTTAGGCAAGTCACTGGATGACACTATCGATGCAAACTAAACGTTGATTTCAATGTCCAGTGAAGTAAGCCTTATACCTTACTTGAAGCGATCAGCTATTTAGAGGCATGCGATGGACGAGAAAATCAAAATAAGGAATGACGCTTGTCATTTGGGCAACAATACTTATACTGTAAAAGGTACACAAATTCCACTTTGGGCGTGGTGCTCGGTTAACCGGCAAGCCTTCAACGAGCAATGGAGAAACTTGCCTGGGCAGAGTTCAGAGAATACTAGTGTTTGAGCAAGGTGTAAAGGGAAAAATAATTACACGATGGAATAGGGAGGTGCAACTACATAGCACCGTTTGAATGAATTATACTTAGAGCGGTTGCTGAAGTGAACACTCAGTGGGCTGTGGAGGTAAGCCACTGGTTGATGTCAACAGGTCATTTCAATTTCCTCCATATGCAAGGGCTATGGAGACCATAGCCTTTAATGATGACATTTTTATACCATGAACCCGGGCAGCCTTGTTCGGTTCCAAGTGGCGCATAACAGCAGGCGAAATTCGAATGGTTTCAGGTTCCTTGGACTCTAGTAATTTTAGCTTCACGTTTTAATCAGCGCTGGGGATGGATCAGAGGGACACATTTACCTCGTTGGCCTTTTTTTCTTAGCTTCTTTTCTTTTTAGATTAAGGCTTAACTAATGGATTTGTTTCAGTTGTAAATTAATTCCGACCAGACGAAACGTCTGAAGTTTTCGACTACAGGCTTTTTTGGCACTTGTATTAGTCTAAGCTTGCATTGGATAAAAATAAATGCTTTATAATACATCATCATTGAGATTGAGATCAGAAACTTCTCGATTGGACACCTAATCGTTAATAATATTGTTTGAGCTGCGCTTATTGGTGTTCTCTAATGACGCCCAATATAAAGATCCAATTGTTCACTACCACTCCACAATCACACATTAGGCTCTTTTGCAATCTACTGCAATTGCACTGCCTTTAACTGAATTTCCGGAACTTCTATGGATGCCGATAGTCCGCTTGTGTATAAAGCAGTTTTCCTGCGACATCGCAGACCTCGGAGCACGTCGAAAGTCGGTAGACTTAAGAGTGAGAAATATTTGTCTCCGGAATTTGCGTGTGCTGTTCCTTCATGTGCATAAAGCTCAAAAGATCACCGCATGGGCCACGTACCCTCCTTCGAACAGTTAACTGTGGCTGCACATACGCACACAGCAGTGACCCTGACTGGTGTGGCGCAAGTGCTTGTCGTTGCCAAGGTTGCGTCAGGAACATACGCACATGAACACGAGCGCGGTGCTGCCGCTGCTGCTGCTACTGCACGAACCGTCCTAGTTTCACGAGGCCGGGACCGCGGACACCTTGCCCCGCCGCTGGCGCCTAGTCACAGCACCAGCGGCAGCAGCAGCAACAGGGGACACAGCCCCAGAGGCTGTTTTGCAATGGTGGTGGTGGTGGTGGTTTCCAAATGGCGGTGTGCATTGCGACCAGAAGGTGCAACAGCCTTCACTCGACCCGGGCTGCGTTTGCGCTAGGCGCTCTATTGCAGACTCTATTGCATCGATAAACCAGCTTGCGTGAGTACTCATCAGTGAGCGACATTTGGTCAAATTTCAGTGGACTGTTTTACACATGGAGCTGCGTGCGGCGGACTTCCAGGCAAATATCGTGGACTATTACGAGAAGTGCGTGTCCCTCCACGTAAACCAGAGTTTATTTAAGTAATTTCTATCTGTTTTGAACTATTTTTATGACTTTAATAGCTTTCAGACTTCTTAGGAGGGGTTGGAAAGATCTGATGTGTCTTACCTTATTTAATTACCAAGGAAATTAACGCGCTAACGAAAAGTAAATCAGCTTTTGGTTTTGAGCTAGTACCTGTGCTGTCGGAATGTCAAATAATTACGTAGATGTGATCTGCCTTGAGGGGCAGGGGTAATGCATATTTACCCTGGAAAAGGCAAACAATATTATTGTATAAATGTACGTTGAGGTGCACACAGCGAATTGTAAGCACTCTTAAATGGTCAGATGGTAGACTTAGATACCGACCGGTTCATATACAACGAGCATAGCAAACAAATACTTTTCTGAAAAAATAAGCATTTAAAAAGTACTTAGCCCGCACTTCTCAAGTTAAACTCACCGCCTTCGTTAACAGAATGTTAAAGCCTTGTTTCACCTTCACGTTGCAGCCATCAAGGCTTACACGAATCAAAACTATGACATAAATTTTTTCTCATGTTGCAAACGAGGAGGGGCTCCACGCACTGCAAATGTATTTTTTTGCCTAATTAACGGGTAGTTCAGTTGCTGAAGTGGGCCCTTCCGTTCTTACCTGGACTATTTGAACTATATCAAGCATTTTGCACGTGAATTATTTTTCTCTCTGCAAGTGTTTAACGTCTGAATTTTGTACTTTAATGCTAATATAGGATTATTGGTGTAAGGAAAAGGGTTTGCTTCCTCCAATTCTCCTTAAACGTGCTCATTCAGAATGGGAGCCCATCACTGATTGCACCAGATACGCCGGTTTTGTCAGCATAACCTAGTCTCGAAATATATTGAAAAAGAATATTGTTCAAGTCAGGATCACTGCTGTTTGTGATTTATGGACTCAGTCAGTGACGAGAGCCAATTTATTACATACCACATGGTCGATATCCTACATAGGATTTGTTCATAGCAGAGACTTTGTTTAACCGTGTCTTTATGATGTTGACACACGTGAACCCCCCGTGAACACCTAGTTGGTGCCATCTGTTTATTTTGTCGGAGTTGTCTCTACTTCCCACACTCCAAGTGTTATTGCAGCAGAATTGCCTGGCTGCGTCGGTGAGCCACAGACCGTCGACCGGCTGTTTCTTCTCGCTCGCCTTTGCGCACAGTCGGCAGTGGAAGGTAAGGGGCCTCGCAAGTGAACAATTTTATCAAAGCACCAAACACGGTTCATGCAGTAACCGAAGCATTTTGAATATTTACTAAGAGAGATAAGCGAACTTACATAGGCGAAAAACTCTTGCACCAACACATTTATGCCTGACAAATTTTCCTATTTTTCAGTAATTTGTCACCATAAGTGCATTATTTTTTCAAGAGTTTTTGCATTAAACGTGGGGATAAAGCACTCGCCCTCCAAGCACGCAAATCGCACTTTAAAAAAACCGCCTATCTGTTTTTTAATCGTGGTACGTTTTTGTTAAGGATGACCAATAGTCCAAATGTACCTTAAATAACAGATTTGATATAGCTATATTTCAACGTCAATGAGGTTTAAGGACGCTGTGTATGCCTGAATTACGCTTGAGAAAATCGTTGTCTCTTGAACCTTGTGTATTGTGGATAGTATTCTCTTCAAATCCCATCTATTTAGGCAATAAAGGTTAACTACGTGTCACATAGGTGTCCTAATACCGCATAATTATTGACAATATTTAATCATATTTGATGATTAAACCAACTGGTAGCCGAGGTACTACCTTAAAGCCGGGACACGTGTTTCGCCGATATTCTGCCATTTAATGAGAGATTAGCGAGGGGTTTGGCTCATCAGTGGTTGCTTTAACATTCTTGGCATGCTTTTACGTACAAACTGATGTTTTTACATTGTATGTTTTCAATCTCCTCATTCGGAGTGAAAATTATAAATTGACTTTGATCGGAGATAAAAATATTTGGACCGAAATCTCTTCGTTTCAGTCGGGTAATCGCGTACTATTCATAAATGACCGATGGTCACAAGCAGTATATACATGTTACCTGATTTTTCTAACTGACATCACACGTGTCTGAACATTTTTCTAATGCGTGCTTTGTCACTACGATAAATTGACATTAACTGCTCCCTGATCTTTGTCGGTAATGCCCTTCTACCTATCATAGTAGCCACTGTGCAGGTGCTGGCGGGGCTCGAGACAGAGCCCCAAGGCAGAACGGGACGAGTTATTTCCGTTAGCGATCGGTAAGCGTCCATCAATCCCTGCGAATATTCCCGATATAGACCGACAGGACCACGAGCCCACTGCTTAATGGTTAGAGCGTTGGACCTCTGATCAACGGGTCGCGGGTTCGATCGTCGGGTGGTGCAACAACTGGAATTGCGCGTGACTGGCAGATGACGGCTAATAAGCTACAAATTGCCAAACAAGTCTCCCTGGTCAGTGTCGGTAATGTTCATCTGCCTATTTGCAAACTAGCAGTAAATAATCAGCACTTCACGCACTTGCCTAATTTGCAATATTAACTGCATGCATGTCTGGGTTTCAGCTACTATCTGTTATTTCACTATGGTAAATCAGACAAGATTTATAAAGTACCAGCTTCTGGAAATAATTTTTGAATACTACACTATTTTGGCTCAAATATTTATGTCAAATTTCTAACTGAGCATAATTCCGAATGATTAAATGCAATTAAGCGCATTAATTTCTTATAGCCAGGATTACTTAACTAATTTAAAAGACTTTTGACTTTCAAAAACCCTTCAGTTGTTGTATATTTGCCTTTTGGTTTATACTTTGACGTTAATGTGTGTGTACGGAGTGTTTCCCAAGTCTTGACAAATGAAATTGCAGCTAGTTTGCAAGCTCACATTTGCTGAAGACCAGCAGTTCAACCGTCGTAGTCCGACGATATCCACCGCATGAGGCAGAGCATGATATTGCAGGGATGGTGCTTGCGCATGAAGTAGTTTTACGTGATGTTAGACTTTCACTGCATCTACCACAATCTCTCTTCCCTTACCCGCCTGTGCCCGGTGTTAAGGCAGAGTCACGAAGACCGGAGGCGGGGTCAGGCGCAGGTGACTAGTGCGGCCGGAGACGCTCCGGACCGTACCGTCATGCCAGAATCAGATCCCATGGAGTGGGATACAACTGGCATTTTGTATAACGCCTGTCACCATCGTCTTACTGCTTTTCGAAGTAACCACTTATGAATGTTTCAAAGCGACAGCAAATAGTAATTTATCCATTAGATAGTGCTTCCCCAGGAAATACTGATATACGTTGTCATAAAATACATAATCGAATTTCATCCATAATTTTCCACCTTGAACTGGAATCCTGACAATCTACGCCTTGCTATTTATTGTCCATTCAAATTTCTCGTAAAGAATTTCTGTGGTTTCCTTCTCTGATTAGAGCGCACGAATAAGACATTCTAGAGCGGATACCAACATCAATTGTGGGGGTGTATTATTGGATACAGGTGTAAGCAAAAATTACGAATTCTATACATGAAAAACAGAGACTGTGGAAACCTAAACCCAATAAGAAGCCGTTAACCTGGAGTAAAAAACCCGAAACTGGGTTCCGGGGGACTACAAGTTCACGTTCTATTACACATGTATCTAAATATATCTTCATTTTTTTCCTATAGCATGCGCGATACACACTGGAATCCACGTTTCACGCAGCTCTCATTGGATTTAGCTAACAGACTTTTACGAGTCCAAGCTTCTTGCACCTCACTCATGGCAGATCGCTGGCCGGAAGCTAAACTAACTCGACTTCATTCAAGTCCCGCCGACTTGGATATTTTGGCTTCCAGATTTCAGACCCAGGAGCGAGCTTCTCAGTCCAGTAGCGGTGATGGGGGTTTGATTACATTCAATCTCCTCAAGTTTATCCTTTGTTCGTCACTCTCGATGGGAGAAGCCCTTGGGCGCATAACTTCAGACATGAATGTAACAAATGCATGGCCACTTCTGCAGCAAACATTTTCAAAGCCCCAATCCCTGTTCCTCCTCTTGGCTGCTACTTGCCCTTCTCCGCACATGGACTTAAACAGTCAGTTGTTTAACCCATGTGTTTCCCTAAATCCAGCGTTTATGAAGCTTCTAACTGCGACTGCATTTCCTGCGATGGATCTCAGTCTAATTCGGCTCCTTCAAAATAACTATAATCCATTCCTTTTGAAATTTCCGCTGCTCACCCAGGCGCCAAGATATCCACAGTCCCAGTCAGCTCCCATTGCCAACTACTTGGGAGTTAACCCGACGAATCCATTGCAAGCCCTACTGCCTGCCCCCTATTCTTCCCTACAATGTGTCAATAGAGACGTGCCTTCTGAAGCTTTGCGGTTTCTGAATACGGGTGGTCTGCTGACTGACCATTTAAGACCGCTCGTTCCAGCACCTGCACTGCCATCCCAATTGCCAGTCTTTCGACCTGAAATAGGCTCACTGCCTACACTTTCACTATTCACACCCGACCAGTTTGCCTTACTTGGATCAAGTCCTGCCACGCAGACCAGGCTTTTCGGATCAGTCGCCCTACCACGCGGACTTGACGGTTTTTTGAATGCGGTTCCGGCTCAACCTTCATGCACTAGACTACTACAGCAATACTGCGGACATAACAGGCAGTATTTCTCACACTTGCAGGTTGTACTCTTTAAAGACGAGGCCAAAACGCGCTTTATGTGTCCGGTATGTCCCATTATCATTTAAAATTAGGATTCTTTCTAGAAGGAGGGGTAAACTCGGGGTTGCTTACCTACGGCTACATTGCTACCTCCGGTCCCTCGCACAATTGTATTTTGCACGCTGCAGACTGAATTATTTGTTCCTAAGGAAAAGTGCGCTCGTACGCTAGCCGCATTTAATCAACAGAGAGGACCAATAGGAGGTAGGGAGGGAGTACCGTAGAAGAGTGCTTGGTACATGGAGGCCATAAGGGTATAATAAGAGCTAAAAGTAAGGAATTAGGCTACTGCTCGATGGTTTAAAAGGTGTTATAACGGCTCTAAGAGATATGTTCAGTCATTAACCACTCTCATAAAAATTTTTACTAAAATTCAGAAATGCTTTTTCGATAAGGAAATATTACTTAAGTGGAGTTTGAATATTAATACCATTCAGCATAATCGCAAAATACGTCCGTTAACAAAGGATTCCCGTTTTTAGTACTTTTATTCAGTTGCCTGTGCTACTTATTGATATGAATTATTTCCAGTGATTTATTTTGCACTTATAAAATCTAGTATATTTAATAATGCCCAAAAACGTACTTTTTGACATTCAGTCAGTAGGAAATCACATCTCATTTAAATCCTATGCTTGCCAAGAGGGTATATTTAGGTTTAAAAAATTTTTCCGCGTCCGGAATAATTTTGAGCTAGATATGCTGTTGCGGTAGCGCTACGTCTTTGCAGGCTGCACATAGTATACTGTCAATGTGTGGAAAATACCAGCTGTCTTGACTTACTTGCCAGCTTCGAATCAACCATACTGTCGGCGACTCTTACAGAAAAAGAGCAGTTTGCAATTCGTGGAAGGAAATTCGCATGCCTTGACAAACCGAACTAAGCACTCAACGTTATCCGACGCTGAAATTAAGGTAATAAATTCACTTAAACAAGAAAAACACGTCATTATTCTACCTCCTGATAAAGGAGGTTCCACCACTATCATAACCAAGGCAGATTACACTGGGAAGATGCTGTCACTCTTAAAAGACGATTCAATATACAAAGCTCTGCAGACGAACCCCACAAAATTCAAAAACTCATGCATGTGAAAAACACTGAAACAACGTACGGGAAATCAATTAAATCTCAGAAGTTCTTGCTAAATCCTTAAAACAGGAAGAGCCCACCATTGCCAAAATATATGGTCGTCCAAAAATCCACAAAGATTATTAGAGGGCTGCGGGAAGCTAACGATGCCACCAGCCATCGCTACGAAATAAACCGAGTAAAAATTAGGGCATCCTTGACAAACAAGGGTTGACTATTTCTTTTAAATGGTGCAATAATTCTATATATCCGAAGAAACTTTTTGGTCCATTCTCAAGGGACTTAACGGCAACAGAGGAAAACGTATGGTACAAAGGAATGAATTGCAATTCGTCTGCTTCCAATTACCTTAACAGGTTTCCCGGCTTCAAATTAATCAAACTGTTAGCAACTCTAACGGAAGAGAAAATTATTCATGATTCGCAGCAGCACTGCAGGTCTTGAAAAAACGGCCACATTTCGCGACGCAAATTTACCATGAAAATAAAGTGATGAATGCAGTATAACAAAACAACACATCATAATTCTACATGCCAACAAATGCATGGATCACGATCACCCTGGGCAAAGCAGTCCATATAGAGAAGATGATAGCAATCTTTAAAATTGACTAAACACATGAATCTCTGACTTCAGATCCTACAAAATTACTTATCTTAGATACTAAAAAATTGCTGAAGACCATCTGATGAAGGAAATTGATCTCAGAAGCTCTTGCTTCATCCTTAAAACGGGATGAACCAGCCATTGTCAAAAGATGCGTTCTTCTGCAAATTTAAACTGGTATTCCAATGCCATCGATCGTCTTTCTAATCATCGAGCCTGGCCATAGGATTTAAAAGGGGCTTATTTAACCAATTAGACTCGCTTAAAAATATTAGTTTTGTCGTTTGACAATCTGTGCTTTTATTCGTGTCCTTTTTCATCAAATAACACTCAATTTCTGTTGAAAAACTGGTGCTTGAATGGGATGCTAAGCCCAAGGATGTCTTTCAATCGAAATTTAAATATGTATAGTTATGAAAAGTGAAACAGTTAGAACTTATAACCTCTCTAATAACGTGAACATATATGCCGTACCGTACCTGCACAAGAATTCGTACCCAACCGAAGAAATACAAATAGAGAGATTTTCCGACCGCTCCCGATCCTTAAACTGCCCCCAAAAATGCAACGTAGTTGGCACTGCAAAGACCAAACATTCCAATTAGAAATAGTAAGTTGCCTGTACCAATAATAATATTATTGAAGTCAATGGAACCAGTTGTCCTGAAGGACACAATGATAAGTCCTCGCTCTTCACCAATTCCCATATCTTTAAACACAAGTGATATCGGTACTTGGGTGCTCACCGATCGGTAAAAGGAATGAATCGTCCCTTTGTTCCATGGGGCTCACTC
This sequence comes from Schistocephalus solidus, assembly GCA_017591395.1. Taxonomy (NCBI): domain Eukaryota; kingdom Metazoa; phylum Platyhelminthes; class Cestoda; order Diphyllobothriidea; family Diphyllobothriidae; genus Schistocephalus; species Schistocephalus solidus. The sequence goes on along the minus strand of WEDG01001956.1, from coordinate 80,027 downwards.
TACCATCCACCATTGTAAATATTTCCGATCGAAACCAACAAGACAACGAGCTCGTGGCGCAGTGGGTAGAACGTTAGACTTCTAAACAACATGCCGCGAGTTTGAACCTCGGGCGCCGCGGCGCTTTGGGTTGGGTAGGGCTGGCTGATTATGGTAAATAATCCAGCAATGGCCATTCCAGTCTCCTTGTTTTTGGCTGATATATAATTCTGCATATGATATTCAACTAAATAACCGAAAATTGTAATCAGCTGATCTAGCTGGCACTTGTTTTGCGTATGCGTGATACAGGATCACTCATGGGTTACTTGAACTTAGATGCTCACTGTAGGCTGAAAAATTACCGCAAAAAACATCAGAAGAACCCTCTATTGATGCCTTAAGGAATTCATACATTTATGTTTCATGTCATTTTCTGTACTCAAACAGATTAATTACGGGGCTTCTTGGAGGGCTGTATATTAACTTACAAGAGTAGACTGTATTTATTAGAACTGCAAAAAAGGCTTATGTTCAATGGAACCAAAGGGTCATTTACAGTCTTGAAATACGGCACAAACAAGTTCCAATTTGAAATATGGGCCAACATGCAAATTCTGATATCTCTAAAGCACAATCAACATTTATAACGTAAAATATGATGAAAAGTTTTACATACAACGAATCTGTCCTTTTGCTCTCGATAGAATAATTATCTTGGCGTGAATAGATACGATTCCTCATATTTATTGGGAAAAATCATTGTTAGAATACTGGTAGTATTTGATGGGATCAACTATTTGCTGGGAACAGTTCGGCAATAGCCGTTTGACAAACTAAGTATCTAGGTTCTTTTAATAAAAACCGGTTGCTAAATTTAAAGAAAGTTCGATAGGAGAATATAAAAAAACCTTATATGACAGGTGGTCTTTCCGTTAACCTTCAGCGCATAAACTAATTATGTGCCCCAACTCTAACCAAAAACCTCATATTGTACCTATCCCTATCCGTTACCTCAGCGTTATCTCTTATACCGGAGCACATATTTCTATGTCCAATTTGATAAATATCAGGGTCAACAAGCAAGCCTTAACGTGAGCATTTACAAGAGCAGATTCCTTTCGCCGCTTGCGGTAAAACCCAAACTTTCAGTCGTCAAGAATAATGTTGTATCTTGATGCAACAGGTACTTGTCTCCAAAAGAGAAACTTCATTTGTTTGTCGGAACATCTATTTTTCAATTTTGTAACATAAGTTCGCTAAACTGTCAATCCACATTTTCTGACATCCAGGTTAAATTCTCTGTGGCAAACCTTTTCCCCAAATATTTCTGATAAAAAATATATGCTGCAAAAGCACATTCCTATTCAGGGCATTTAGAGGTTATGGAATTTCTGCTGCACAGCCATATCACGAAACCTAATTTTACTTTTAGAAATGCAACAAACAATGGACCTCGATGAAGGGTGCAATCACCTTTGTAGTCATTCTCTCACATCAACTTACAGCATTCCGACTGCTGCATTGGACGCTACAACCCGGTTCAAACGTCCTTTTCGAGCTGTTTCCACAGGCCTGTGCCGATTGTTCGGAGAAAGGTCCTCCAATCCTTTGTCAGCCAAAATGGTATCCCGAAGAAATAGATAAAGTGAGCGTATAGGGCTTGCTTTTGCGTGATTATTCAAATGAAACAAGCTTTTAATCAGATCGATTTGAAAGCATTGTCTTGGTAACTTCAGCCGTAGGTTTTTGCTCGTATAAAAGGTGTGTAAAAATGTACTGGGGCCAAAAACATTGATTTGCATTTCTAGGATTTTCACCAGTGTCTAATTTAGTTCCACGTAGTTCTCTAAGTTTCGTTATTTATATAGGCTGCATTTATTTGTTTACTCCTCTAATTTACTCTATGTGATCGATTTCTAGCAAAATTCGATTGAATTTACTTCAAATATTAATAAATTTAGTGGGCTGTTTCCATAAATGATATTTTTAACTAATGATAAATATGTGTGCTCCAAAATTAAGTGTTCATCGACGGAGCATGCCAACGGTTGTATTGACAAGAACGTAATATGGAACCCAACTCAGGGAACAAAGGCTAAGTGAGGGTGTACTACGCGACCGTAATATATACCAACGTAGCCCTAACTATCCATTGTGCTGTTATGGTTAGCATTCTTGCTGGGTTAATAGTGTCACACAATATTTCGTAGACGGTGGGAGGAATAAAGTATCGGGCCAAATGGCAACTTTCCACGCGATGACTATAAGGAGGCTGTGGTAGCTTCAAAACGCATCCGTTTTACTTTGATAATGAAAAAAGATGGCACAGAGTGGGCCTCTTCCTTACGCCCGTCCATGCCCCGAATAAAATTAGGTCAGGTCACCTAGGAATGATGTCACATAATTGGTAGTTATGACGTAAAGCCATCGGATCTGGCAATCCGCACACTTTGTAGAGCAAAAAAATATTTTGCGATCTTTTTAACTCGGAAACGAATGCTAAACCTGAAGAAAACAATGGTTAAGCTTAGAATTAGGTTGGCGCTCTCCTTTTCTTTATTTATCCCATCCATAAAAAGTCTATTGCCACCGGTCCCGTATTACGCACTGGCCTATCCTTTGTTCCCCCGAGCTTGGTCACATATTGCGTTCCTGCCGTTTCATTTCAACATTGCTTATCAAAATAACCGAAGGACGCATGTTTTTCACATTAAAGGGGCTAGTGTGTGCATTTACAATCAACTGGAACTGGAAAAGTACTATTAATTATTCATATATTCTGGAGACACTTCAACGTAATTCAAGGCCAGAGTTGTTCAGCTGTTCTACTATGCACGAAGACGCAGATTCTCATCCGTTTAATTTTCCCATTTATAGTAGTCTTCGTTGGGAAAATAACTGCCTCTTACTAAAGCTCCATTGAAATCCGATGGTACCATTCAGTGCTTGAATCACCTATATGCATCCAAAGTAGTAGCAAATTTACCAGGATTAGAATTGAATTTGTTTGTTTCGGACATTTTTCAAATGTGCAAATTCTAGCGTCACACGTGTCGCCCGCTCTGCTCTGGCAGCCAAACCTGAGCAGCGAGGCAACGAGGATACTAGCTTTTCCCCATTCGTGAGTCTCTAGATTATATGTATTCAGAAAGGAATACATTTCCAGCAAAACCCCATTAATTTAACATTATTTCAATTATGTTTCTACCGCTCTACTCTAATCTTCCGCTCTAACCTTTAAGAATTCCACATTTTCCCTCACAGGAAGGTAAAGAGGTAGGTCTTAACCGGAGAGTAGTTAGGCTAGAAACGGTTTGAGAACACAGAAAAAGATTTCCAATTCCAAGGAAACGGAAGGAGTGCGTGATAAGACAATGGTCTTTTTCGAAAGCTTGTAAATTAGTGATTTGTATCTGTTGATATGAATTTGAAGTAGAACCGGACTTTCGTTTGCTTACTAACTTGCTTTGTATTTTAACTTTTCTTAATCCCGGATGCCCATTTGTGTAACACAAATCCACTTTGGAAACAATTTGCACGGATGTCATGATCCAATCATTACAATTTTCACTGTTTTACACAAATTATTCAATGCTTCTGCCTTATATCTTCCTGCTATGTATGGTGTTAATAGCAGTGGTGTGTTTCTGAACGATTAGGGGGTAAGAAAAATTCAGCCAAACCTCAGTTATAGAAGAAACCAGCAGCGATTCCTATCACTATATATTACTGAAGCAAGCTGATATTATGGCGGTCACTTGATGTACGTCGCATTGAGAAATCATAAGAAACAAATGCATCACTTCAGACAATGCGTACATGTAGCCAACGCAGTATACTTTAAGAGCAAAGTTTTCTCTGAGTGGGTTCCATATTTCATTGGCCAAAGATGCCAAAAATGCTTGTGATTATTAGATGATCTAGACTACTTAATGCGTTATTTCAGCCATGATACACACATCCTCAAATCCTAGTAGGACAGTCGGACTGAAAAAAGGCCTTATCACGAGTCCAAAAGGAAATATTGGTTATACGCAAGGCGTAGCGAGCGTGATCCTAATAGCCCAGTTGGCAAAGAACGTACTAGGTATTCGAAAGGTTTTCAGTTCGTACCGCGGCAGGACACATCTTTTCTGGTGGGGTAAATTTTGTCCTTCAATCATCATCATTGTCCAACTCAGGCGTTTAAATTGTTGTGAACAATGCTCGTCATTAATGAAGTAACAGTTCTCTTGATTTGTGCTGTTTTTTTTTCATAATGCATCTCAGTAAACTCAGTTAGAGTTTAGTTCATTTATACAAAATGGAATTTCGGAAAACAAATCAAGGAGAGCAGTGATTATAGTATCGGCAAAGTAACTACTATTTCAGGTTTTTTTGCTGACTTCTTTTTCGGAATCAGAGCCTCTTTTCCTGTTCTATTCATGTTGTTTATCGGACGCCTCCTTGACAGTTGTCGTATCCGTAGGTGAACTAACGACGTCATTTACCGGAAAACTGCCGGACACCAAGACAGAGATGATCAGGAGTGCGAATTTACTGTGGGCATCAGCTATAGAGAAGCTGAAAGTGCGAAATCAAACCTGCCAACGCAAGGGTTACTGAATGTAAATTTGAGAAAAATGGCGAAAGTATATAAGACAAAATTCAGTTCACTTCCATTTTCCCGATGAAAAATAAATTTCATCGATTAGAAATAGCAAAGTAATTTCGTCGGATTCTACGATAGAATATTATGGAAGTCATTGTTTGTTGCTTTGCATGTCGTTATATTAGACCCATGTGATTACATTTGTATGTCAGACTGCAACAACTCTGTGTGTGTAATCTGGGTGTTCAAAGAGATAAACTTACAGTGCAAGTTTGTGTGGTGACTGGGTCGATGGAGACAGGAGCGCCGTTGGAGGCAGGTTTAGTCAATGAACAGAACATAGTTTTTTGAGTTCGTGTGAGAAGACTTGCACAGACAGTTGACATCTAAAGACTGTAAGTCCAACAGATTAATCTAACGATGCGACAGCATCCCACAGGATCTCTGAGCAATGTCATTTCTTATACAAAGCGAAGGCCTGACTTGAATGAAAACAACTATTCATTGTTTTCAGAGACCAGGGACCCCAATACAAATCCCTCCATACCGGAATTGGAAACCTCCATAAATAAAATTTTACTTTTGCCGGAGTTTGCCTAATTTATATGTGTAGCGTTTTTGACTAACAATACTACCTAAATTGTCTCTGCTTACATTAATGGTATTTTTCTTGTTCGGAAACACAATTGCGGTTTTAAAAATATGAATATACTTGTGCTGGACCGTGGAATTAGAAGAAGCTGTTTTGCTTATTAATATATTTATTTCGTTATTCCCCATGTAATTAAACTTGACCCTAAATTGTCCTAATAATTTAGGTTTTGCGAATCTGTTTGTCAACATTCACCGCACATTTTACCGCAATGTCATAAATTGGGATCAGCAGTTTGATCGAAGACGTCGTCCTGGCCATCCGACTGGAAGACACGATAACACTAAATGCATTGCCTGCCTCAATGGCATGTGTGTCAGTAACATGGGTGGTGGTACAGGCAACACTTGCGCCAACCCAAAACAGCTGCCGACGTCTGCCCAGGCATCGTCTGTGGATGCTGATGAATGCGGCCAATGTGAAAGCTCCCCGGCCTGCAAGCGGCGCCTGATGCCCTCTAGTCGTGGATCTACATCCTCGCAATGAACCGAGACTTCATTACTGCTCGTGCCTCATAGACATTCCAATTTTTCTTTTCCTTTTACTTTTGCTACTTTTTAGCCCCATAACATCATTTACATTCGAAATCAATAATGTGCTCAGAATTGAAATCCAGACTTTTGCTTTCCGGCTCCCGAGCACGTTAGTGCAAAATTTTTCTTAGTTATTGGCTTATTAACATAATATTGAGCGCGTACTGGTAGGTTGTCTTGTCGTAGCAAAGGCCTTGGAATGGAAAGTCACTCAGTCAGTGCGAATCCTTGGGTCTCCAGATCAGTCGATGGGGGACGCAGCTCCCCAACGGTTAAAGAGGTGGGAGCTGCCACACACACGCTGTAAATGCATGCATATAAAGTCAGACACATAAATTGAAGTCCTTCCTCTTAATAACATCAGTCAACTATTAGTCAATCAATCATAAATGGGATTGATATATTAAAAAGGACACAGCAACTGCTGAAGTATCCAATGGGGAGCCGAACCCCAGCAATCGCATTATACCCCGGTAGCAACATCGTCGAAACCAGGCCTGGGATTAAGCAGGTATAGTCGTTGGGAGGGTTGTGCAGTACTAAGATAGAGTTGTAGACGTTATTTTTCCTTGTTCCAGATACTTTATCTTCAGCCCAAATTAATACGAGTTGTTTAATTCTCACACTAGACGACAATTCAAAAGCCATTAACACATTCATAGAGTACTATTGTAGACAGAATAAGATTACGGACGAAGACAAGAAAGACTGAAGGGATCACGTTTGGTTTCCTGGGCGTCATCCGCCCGTCACCGCAGGTGGTGCACCAACCGAGGCTCAAATCCGCAATCTGTTAATTAATAGTCCATCACTCTAACCAGAACAGAAAGAAGGAGTCTCGTAGCCGATTGGTAACCGTCCAGCTACCAACGTGGAGTACATTTGTGTACATGGTTCTTTGAAGAAAGTTCCCGTTGGGATTTGTTGGGTGTGTCTGTGTGTGTGTGCGAAGGTACGCGTAGACGAGGTCACCAGATGGTGCGCCGGTTTCCGCAACATATAATTGACTGGCTTGGGTAGTGGATGGGGGGAGTGTGAGGTCGACAGCTCAGCGCATTTCCCTCATTATAAACAATCTGACGCGCTTGAAACTATCACGGTAAGCTAAAAGCCGTGGCTTGGAAGGTTGCCAACTAAGGGGATAACTTGGACCGCGTGATCAGCCCAGTGTGTGCTTTGTATTGGGTGGCTGACTGGCGGACTGAGCGTCAGGCTGCAATGGTTCCTTCTTAATGTGGCCTTTATGGCACTCCCACTCCGCGGGATCCGAGCCAGGTATGGTGGTACGCCCAGGGGCGACTCCGGCTTCACCAGCCACCTGCGCCCTCTCCCATTTACAGTCTTTTTGCATCTGTCATGACACCGGGCTCAAATAGGTGAGGAGGATAGATCGCGGCATATACAGTGCAAGTCTACTATCACTTAAAACTAATCCACGCGCAAGTCACCGTCCCTGCACCACCTGGTGTGGAGCATAAGGTGGACCTCGTCGAAATCGGCGGTCGAACTGTCGTGCGCAAAGTTGATGCTGGAACTGCGAATAGACAGAAGGGTTAGGCAGAAGTCAGCCGTCTTCGTTGCAGGATCAGTTAACGTTTGTAGTAGGGGTAAGTATCAATGAAGTTTGCCGGAGGGAATAGATAAGGCATAAACCGGTGGCGAGACATGGGCAAGTTTTCGCCATTGTCCTGCAACGTGCACACAGGACTCAATGTATCCTGACAGGTATGTGTAGCGAGCAACAGAGGCCATATATTGGCTGTTCGTTTTCGCATTAAAATCATAAGCCTGAAGGATTTCATAAGATGCTGACCGTTTACAGAGGTGCGCTTATGCAAAGTGAATAACAAACGGAACAATCGTAGGATTGCTGAATGTACTGCAATGGTTGATTAAACAGAGCGACAGGACTGGGGCCGATTTTACCACCAGAAATGTATCCATCCAGCTGATCGAATTATCACACAAGTTCATCGTCAAGGTGGGGAGCGACATTGACAGCGAAAAGCAAGGCCTATTTGGAAAACGTCCAGCGGTAATGACCCTACAGCGCACAATGAGTGACAATTTTAGATGCTACGACGTCGATTATCGGTCGAATGTACCCGTTCTGCAGGTGTCACGACATCCGCAAACCGGATAAGCACACGACTGCAAGCGAAGCCGATCCTAAACTGAGACCATAAAGGCAAGTTGCAGTTCTCGTCCATTGCAGTCCCATCAAAACTTCTTAGCTTGTCTAAAGACTATATTAGTTTTTTACGGCAGGCTTTCCAAGGCGCTATTTTAAACTCAAAATCTGACATACACATCTTAGTGTTTGTTACTCGATGTGAATAACTGCGTCCTTGCAAAGTTCAAAGAAAAAGCAAATTTTAAGCATTTTTTCCCGGGTATGAATGTCAAACAGGCGTATACAGCAGGCTTTATTAGTACTAAACAAATTTCGTGACGGCTTATCAACTGCAGCCTGTCTTCGCATAACAGATAACGAATGGAAGTAAACAGCAGTTTCAATTTACAGAAAATCAATACATAACAGCAAGGGTCAGGGGTCAACGGAAAGAATAATCAGGTCGTGTTAGCTTAAAAGTTCAGTGGAAAGAAAAGGTGGGGGAGGAGGTAACACAATTCAGTCATGGGAAATCTATGGTGAACATTACCAGGGCAATTGCAGATTGACCACGCGGTCTACTTGCTGCAAGGGTCGAGTTTGTCCCTACGTATACAAGTCGCTTCCAAGTAGCGCAAAGCCCGAGTTGTTCGTGCCCGAACAAGTACTCGGGAAGCTGCTTTGGCGTCTACAGAGTGACCGCTGTCGAATAGATTTTTAGTAATCGAAGACAACCAATTAGGCAAATTTTCAGCAGCCCTGGTTGCCAATTGCCATTGCGTACACCCAATGTTCTTGTATCCACAAGTGCACGTGAATTCATAAACTTAATTTGGGATTGATAAAGATGAGCTCAGCTGCATTCTACAATTGCCCTGGTGATTTTCACCATCGATTTCTCATGGCTGTGATTTGTGTTAATTCCTCCCCCACCTTTTCTTTTCTCTGAAGTTTTAAGCTAACGCGTTGACCTGATTATTCTTTCCGTCGACCTCTGGCTCTTGCTTTTGTTATCCATGCGTGTCGGGTTTCCGATACGGATTACGCCTACTTACAAAACTAAAGTAGGCCAAATCTATTGAAAATAATTCCATATTCAGTTGATCTTGCTCCCGCAATACCGGTTAACTCCACATTAGCAATTGTCAACATACGGCAAACGAGTTGTCATCAACAAAGTTTTCTATTTTAAATAGATCACTCAAATTACTGCTCAGTGCTGCCAACGTGTCTCAGCCTGACTGAGGAGCAATCTGAAGAACCGTACATTTGTCGTCAATGTTCAAAAGTCATAATAATTCTAACCTCAGATACCGGTATGAAGCAAACCAATAAGTAACTCAGTGTGTACGAATATAGCGGTTGAGTGACCCGTACCTTATTTAGTCTGCAAGAAATTTTCCTCATCTAGCAAACTAATTTAAAGTTTAACAATGGCACAATTTGATGTCAAGAAATAGAAGGGACCCACTGTTACTCTATTCGTTCCCCTAGGTAGCGTTTTTAGTACGCATTGAATTCACAGGAAATTAGTACTAAAAGCAAATGCTGGCTAAATCACTAGTAGATTGACGATTGAAAAGCCGTATAGGCTGAATGTGCACGCTATTTGCTTTCATAGGAGGGCAAATGTCCACAATCAACAAACCAGAAAACTCAAGAGGAAAAATGGCCAACTTGTAGATAAAAATACACGTCCCCAATATGTACACAGATGTTTTAGCAAGTTACTGACCATGAGTGCACACTCATTTTCGAACTTTAAAGATCGCCCTTATGATCAGGTAGCAGCATAGGTATTCGGCATACTTATCTTGCTCACTTTACCCCTATGCAGACACCAGTTTTTTCTAACACCTGATCCTAGAATCAATTTTACTAGCATGCTTATCTGGAGAACAACCAATTCTGTCTAAGAAAACGGGTTACATTTAGTTACATTTCAACCTAAATTCCAGTGTATATGGTGAAAGTGCCTTACACAGTCATGCAGTTTTAAGAAAAGGCATATTACAGTCAGTTCTGTGCGCAAACAGTCAGGCTTTTCGAAATTTTTGCAACTTCATCACGGAACTGAAACAACCATCACCGATGTGAACATTTCGTTAGCAATGACAGACGAGTCTGGTGCTGTACCATCTTTATTTAGGATTAAGCCCCAAGGTATTCAATTTCAACGGCATCCAACGCGGTGAGACCGGCAACACGCACGCGTAGGAAGTTCAGTCCACATAAGGAACCAGAACATCCCATTTACCGTTTTTTGCAAACAAAAGACAGATCCTTGAAATATTTACATACTTAGATCAGACGTTTTAAAAGCCTGCCTCATGGGGCTCTAATAGTCAAAAAGGTGAACGTTGAATCTAAAACTAGTAGTGCATTTCTATAATGTTGTAAGCCACTCAGGCAAAGTACATAACGATAATCGAAAACTGTCAGAACGAGGCACAGCCATGGCCCCAAAAATAAATATGAACACGCTTGGTAGTCTTATCAGAAACAAGGTGATGATAAAAGCCAAACAGCACGATATAGAGAAAGTCTAACTTCCAAAATGACAAATCCCAACCTTCAGTGAAAGCGAAAAATAAAGGCGCATCAGATATTCACTGATTATTTACATAGGACGGCGTTGGAGTAAAATAGGGAGGAAATCAAGGATGATCTATGAGGCATATGATCAGGAGGCAAGTCAGGCACGCGGTCAAAGGGAAGGTGCGAAGAGTCAAGTCCAAGTAGAAATATGTACATGACATTAATGCGTCCTCAGAAGGAGTCCAGGCTCCGACTAATTAGGACGTATACAACACTACTCCACCTTCAATGTGCGTTTCAGCAAGCACAAAGTTCTTAATACAAGCACAGTCTGTCATATCATAATGGCCGTAATATCCTTATTCTCCCTCTCCCGCATTTCCCTGCACCAAAGGAGAACGTAAAATTGTGGTCAAGTTAAATATGAAATGAGCAATATTATGAGGGGACAGAGAAGGACTAAGTGGCGAGGCTTGTGCTCATGTTGCTTGATGAACTGGCCATAACGCTAGTGGATGCTGCATCGGTGAACCGAAGAAGAGCCTCGTGGATGACATTGACGGCTGAATAAGCTGTCTCAAACGTCTTCCGACGACTGAGGTAGGAGGTTTCGCCCCCAGAGTTGCTGCCCTCTGGCCTACCGACAGTCCGTAGCCCCTCAGCTACTGACTGTAATCGGGCACACTGATCGCGAAAACGGAATTTGGAATGCGCCGAACACTCCAACTCATCCACGTAGCTCAGGCACAACTGCCGTGCTTCGTTAATGCGGTCCGCGAGAGGACCATTCTGGTCGGGCGGAAGGTGGACCTTGGCCCAGGACAGATCGGCGCATAGTTCTGCCACCTGCTTTATTAGAATTTCATGGGACAATACAGGCGTACAACTGTTGATCACAGACTGGGTCATCGGGCTGTCCGCAACTCGCAATGACGGTCCCGCGGCTTCCTTTTCCTCAGGAAACCTGTCGTTGCATGAGATCGGTGGGAAGCGCGAGACACTTGACGGTGCCCAACTCAACCGTTTGTCCAAAGTGGTTTGTTTTATTGCTTCCGCGGATGATTCCTGTATGTGCTGCTGGAGAGGCTGTTGTCGATCCTTCGGTTTTATCCTTTGCGCCATATGACATTGCTGCCATTTGGGCACTAGATCAGTCGAGGTGAGCGAGGTGGTCGAGTCAATAGTGCCCCTAGATGACATCGAGGCTTGCCTTAGGCGGGACTTGGAAGCAAGAATGAGTTCCGTGGTAAGTTGGGATGAGCTACCCATCTCGGCGGGATCCTGGACCACAGTTCTTGATATTGTAGGCTGTTTAAGTACATGCAAAGAAAAGGAAGTCGAGGGCTTATCATTCCCGCTGACATTGACAGTCCCATCGTCAGCATTATCCTCGCACTCAGGCTTAACTTCCACCGTCTTGGAGACGGACTGCAGCTGACGCTTCAGTCGGGAAGACAGTTCATTCTGAAGTCCTTCGGAGGAACGGGCCCAGCAAAGTGCACTGAGCTGTTAGGTAGGCCGGGACGTGGTCCGGGCAGGGAAGAATCCGTGTTGCCACTCTGTGTGCTGTTGAGTACCTTTCCGAGACATCGAAGTGGACTGCAACCAGGAGTCTCCGGAGGCGACGGGGGAAGTTCGTGCTCTGTGCCAGAGGTCTTGCGGGAGAGGAAACCAGAGCCTTCAGGGTGGGGTGCCGGTGGGAAAAAAATCCGTTGAGATGCTGAGGATTGGGTGGAATTAGATCGGTGGGGAGGAAGCGGTGTTGGTCGACGAGACATCGGAACGGCGGCCAACTGGGAGATTGAAGCTATGTGGCACACACAATACAAAAATAAAACACAAATTACCGAATGAAAGATAACACTAAGGAGCATCAGGAAGAGCAGATAAAAATCGAATAAACGCCCCACATATTGCATTCTGTGAAAATTTGGCGGAAGGTACGGGACAGAAACCCTGCGTACCGGCCGGACGTTTTGAGGAAAAAGACCAACAAGCAGACTTGGACAGATAACGTAGCCATTTGTAAAGCCTGCCACTAGAACAGACAAAGAGTCACTCTAGAGTATTCAATTCCAAAGAGTTAATAATCACCTTTTTTACCTCGTACCGGCTGGATATTTCATGACTATTGAAGAACAGATGTGAAAATCAAGCGATAGAAGCTTTAGGGTTTGTCGACTTAAAGTCTCTAAAAATGGCTTCTTGAGCAAAACATCTTTAGTCGAGGGAAAAATTAAATAAGAACGCCGATTCGACAATCGCGCTTCACTGGCTACAGAGTGAAAATCGTAATTCAGCATTGACGCCGGACAGTGTAAAAACTTCGCAGACAACGAATTTATGATTGGATTCTGCAGCATGTGGCGATAACGCAGTTCTTAAGAGACAACGAAACATGGAAGCTACATCGTTAGAGCAGCAGCTGAAACAGAAAACAAGTGCTCATTAGCTAATTTACCAAAAGCTGGTAATAAAAATAATAACTGGAAGCAAATACCCAAATTTCTGAGATGAAGGGAGAAAGGCCGAAATAAACTCTACACAGACGCAAAGTACCGAGAGTAAACTTTGGTGGTGAATGTACATGGTGGATAGAGACAACTGGTGAGGGAGAAATTGCCAACGATAATGCCGTAGAGCTTGAAGACATTCATTCGTGCAGATATTTAGGCGGAGTTTGGAACAATGTAGGGTGGCAAACGAGGCGTTGCCAGCGTTTCTTTCAGGTAAATAAACGCCGTCCGATTGCTCTCAAAGGAAGCTGACTAGGCCCAACGTATCTGGATCCAGACACAATGGATTGCATTTAGAGCAAGTTTTAAGAGTCTTTGTAAACCAGTTTACACTCACTGTCACTGTAGAGGTGATGAAAATGAATCTACTATGTCCACAGCGGGCCTGTGATTTTGACATTCATTTGGCCAAATCTAGTCAGTGTACAGAAGTACCGAGATAGCATACGTGTTATCCTCGAAAAATGCCCAACGCGTCAAGAAAACAGGCGCTTAAGACGTAGATTCCAACTTCGGAGTTGGCTTATGGGGTAGAGGAGATACTGCAATATGGATACCTTCCTCAATCCTCGGAAAACGTGCCCTGGGTACCAGATGTGGGAAATCCCCCTGCTTTGATACCAAAAGCTGAAAAATAGATACCCCTGCAACTATAATCTCCTTATTGTATCTTTTTAATTTCCCCAAAACGTAATGTCTAGCTTGGAGTACATCAGCATATTTGAGGGCCCATAGGTGCAGACCGAAATCTGATATGAACATTCGGGTCGAAATTCAACAGTCACTGAGGAATAATCACGTAATATTCCCAAAATAGCAGCAGGCAGTCAGTATCATAAATTACCTACAGCACAAGCACTAGTTATAAGCTCAAATCCATGTGTGGCTGATATTCCGCCGCTGCATGGCCCAGCTTCAAGGGGTTCGGCTAATCAGTGGGTCTCCCAGCATGCCCAGCGCGCTTTCTGGCTTGCACTTGTAGTTTTTTTTTAGTTTCCTCAGATATTAATCTCCTCATATTGTATGCGGGAGAAATAGATTGTAAACAATTCCCAGTTATCCGAACTGCGATGTCAGTTACGGAATGTTGTGAAGGTGGGATTTCGCAAATTTATGGCACTCTCTAACAGCAGCATTGAGTAGAACCCTGGAAGTCATACGTGGAACGGAATTCCCTAATTTTTACCTCTCTCTAAAAAACGATAAAAACGGATTACATCGGACTGACAGTAGGCAATAATGGAAATTATTATAGTAACCATTTTTTAGGATCACTTGCAAGAAAAGGGGGTTGATATTTAGGCAATCACAGACCCTGATTCATGTAGATTGACAGTTAGTCAATTGTCACATTAAAAACGATTCCTATTAAACCCACTTCAGGCGATCTTGGGTACACATGCAATCGGCTTGCAAAGGCATGATGAGTTTACCAAGGTACACAATACAGCAAATAGGCGAGGCACTGGAATATGTTTTAAAGTCAGCGACTTAAAATGGAGAGAGTAGGGCCTACGTTTAGCGAAAAGAAAAATATGGTCAGCCAAGGAAGACAAGCGGTCGGAGATGTAAAAATCAACGACCATCCGCAAAAGTGACAGGAATTCGTGAATTAGAGTAGGTGACCTAACTTGTGAAATATGCCGAACAATCTTAAGTCAATCAGAAACCAGTCTAAGTACATCCAGGGTGTGCTCGGAACTTCATTGAATACTTTGCAGTTTTCAGTGTTCTTCATTGAATGCTCAAAAAGAGCAATTTTGTTGTTAGCGCCTATAAAAACCTTCAAAATAGCATTTGGCATATGGTTATAAAATCAGTAAACTTAAAAATAAACTGAGAGAACTCACTGGTTGCAAAGATATATGCGTTAGCGTGAACTGAAAACATCGAGTTCAGTAACGGTCAAAAGACAAATTCAGGAGAACAAATGGATACGACGAAAGCGCTTAACGACAATTCATCTGTCGTAGTCAGCAGGAACGGCTACTGCCTCGGATGGTAGCGTTGACTTGCGAGAAACGACCACTTATCTCCGCCTATCGTGTTAAACGAGATGGAGGTGAACCTGGCATTATGGATGACCTGAAAAAGCCTTCGCCTACGTTAAGCCCATACATGTTGGTCCCTCCACTCCACGGTAATCCGAATGGGTTCATTTAAATCTTATATTGGTAACAAGTGACCCAAAGGTATGTTAAAGCACTATTGTCGTCCGAATCCCAGTCCAGGTAGTTGGTAACCTTCCAAGTCGGATTTTGAAATCCGTGACAGCTTAAAAGAGTGTAAAAACAAAAAGGTAAGAGGCTGGAATGGAAGCCTACGTAAGATAGGTGATTCTGCGCTTAATTGCGGGAGGGAGGGGATACCTATTCCCGTGTGCCGACCCAAGCACCAACCGGAAAAAACAACAAGCTCGTGGCGCAGTGAGTTAGAGCGTTAAACTTCAAGCCAACAGAATGCGAGTTCGAGCCTCGGGAGCCGCAAAACCTGGAGTTGGGTATGGCTGGCTGATGACAGCTAATAAGCCATAATTGACCATTCTGAACTCCCTTGTCTTTGTCGTTCATGGTATTCTAAACCTGTCCACTCTGTCTGAGGCAGCAGTGGCCACCAACGAAGCCAACGCTGGTGTTGACTGCGTTCAGTCATGCCTGAGAGCGTGTGAGACAGTGGTGCCAGCTGCTTTAATAGGATTGCGGAGCAGATTCAGGGAGTCTGCAATTGGTGCGTGTGGCATTAACCGCGGGATGTCATGTCTGATGGTTCATACTGCACCGGCCGAGGGGTGACGTGTTCAAGTGTCGCTTGTGCAGCCGCGTTATCTGGACGCACGTGCGCGTGTTCTAGGAGAGTCGGAAAGGTGTCTGCAGGTCAGCAAGTTTGTAACCGCTTGCTGTCAAGTTGCATGACCTTGAGACAGTGGGCCTTGAACAAGGATGCCCGATATAGCAATGGTTGCGCCCACAAATTTCAACGTAGCCCTAACCCTAATCTCTCAGAAATATAGCGCAAGACCACCTGTATTACGGGGAAGGGAGGTTCCTATTCCCGCATCCTACCAGAAACTATTAATGAGGAAAAGGGGAGCAGGATCGGTCCTATACTTCCCTCCCATTCTCAATGTCTACCGGTCAAGACGCACTGACTGACATGGTCATAGTCTTTCGAATACAAAACAATTGTTTAGCACACGAGCTCAAGAGCGCCACCCTGTTTTAGGGCTCAATAGGTGTAACAACATTAGCCAGACAGCGTCTTAATCCCTGCATCAGTTGTAATGGAGTCAGACAGACACTGGTCAAACTTTGGACAGGGATTCCCCTTTAGCGAATACAACATCCAGAAGGTAAGCCAATCGCGAATGACATTGCTTTTTTCGTGATTTTTGCATTGTGCAGTATTTTTCGAAAAATTACCAGAAGAGGGCAGACTGGCTGGTAAATCAGACGACTCCGGAAGTGCGGGCATATTGCAGTGATGCAGAGACGAGGAGGACGAGGAGGGTGAAAGCATCTCAAGCGGCAGTTTGGGCGGTGACGGCAGTCGGTCCTGCTGATCCCAACAGCCGACGACAGGGGGCGATGGGAGTTGTCGCTGTCGAGGTGGAACACCGATCGAGTAAGAGTGAGGTAGTGACATGCCGGTAGCTGCATCGGGAAGAAAGGTGCTCGCATCGTCTGCTCGCAGCGGGGTCGTTCGAAGGGGTGGTTGAGGAGCCTTCTTGCGGCCTAGAGAACCGATATCATGGAAGAGAGGATGAACCCCGGTGGCCATGAGGTTCGAGTCCTCATACGGTGGAGGATGAACCGCTGGTAAAATTTCGGACAGACGATTGCCCGGCACTAGAAGTTGGTTAGCGGGACGATCAGAGCCAACATTGCTGGTGTGGGCGGAATGTTGAGGCTTGAACGGAGGGAGCTGAAACTTGGCGTTGAAGGAGTCGATATGGTCCTGTTGGGAAATCTGAGGTTTTTCTAAAAATGCAGAGTGAAGACCTCGGGTAAACAGCAGGATGAATACGTACACATGTGCACAGATTATTGCTCCTGAATGTTTCATCTTGTTGAAAACTTAGCGAACGCGGTGAATGCTAAGCGGATGGATGTGGATGTCGGTAGGCCACTTCTTCCCCCGGCAAGTTAGGGGAACAAGAACCACCCGTAATACGGTGGCTTCGTTCCGAGTGCAATAGAAAGCAGAGTTAGGGTTAGGACATGGGAAAATTTAACCTTCGCGGAATTTAGCTCAAGGCCATCTACATTGCGGGGAGCTTTTCTGTTTCAGTGTCATGCTGGCGGGGGAGAGGGGCGATTCCGATTTGAACGCCAACTTAGGCCATCCCGTAGATTGTCTTTAAAAACTGCCATCGCACCACATGGATTTTAAATGCCTCAGAATCTTTCTGACTAATCCATATCAGAAGTCGGAAGCGTTCAGAGTACTATCTCGGGAGTATCCGAAAGGTCAAGCCTCGCACACGTATTAACACCAGTTTTTTTTTCTGGGATCCACTCCTTATGGCTACATTTGCCCCATCAAGACCATCAAGACCGCTTATCTCATGAGCTATCCTTAGGTTGTGTGCAATCGACTTTAATTGGCCAGGAGCACGAGTGAGCTTTAAAAAGTAGAAATGAAGCAATCAAAGAAGTAAAAACACATGCAGGGAGTGTGGAAGTGCCTCCGAAGGTGAACAGACGGCAGGGACCAAAGTTCACCTCAGTGTACGACCCTCCCCCCTTCATCACAACAATTTGATACCGGTCGCTATTCGATTCGGAATGACCCTTTTCGTGCAGAGAACTAACTTGGCGCGTCTACCGGTGGTCCATAGACGAAAAGACTTCGCCAACGGTTAGCTGTGAAATAAACAAGCTCCAGTGTCTGCAGTAAAAGCGGCCGCAGCTAATGCAGCATTAATGCCTTCGGGTGTAGTCAGGCACGCATTGTGGAAGTTCTTTAACTAGTTCAAAGACTAGAATGTTATCACAACAAACAGACAGCTTAACAGAATCATTGTCAGTCGAGATAAGGCTCAACAGTTTTCTTATTGGAAATTGGAGGACTTTGGTCAGCCCACTCTGATGGAACTTAGAGAAGGCAAATGGCGTTGACGAGAGCATATGACTGACCAGACCTTACCCCCCCCCAAGAAGCAGCGGAATCACCAGCATAGACCTGAACAACCACCACGCACAGAAATGTTTTCCCGTTAAACAACAATAACCCAGGTAAAGAACTATTCCCTGCTTCTACAGCGTGATTATCTTCAAGGATCTGCTATAGCGCAGAACGGGCCTCATTACTACTACCGTAAAGGGTCCATATAAAGGTGGGTCAGGACAGCTCGGAATGACAGCGTACATGTTGTTCGGTGTGAGGTAAAGCTACCGGATCTGGCAATCCACACACATGTTGGCGCAACTAACTATTGTGCGACCCTACTATTCCGGAAACGAATGTTAAACCTAACCAAAACAATGGATAGGGTTAAGATTAGGTTGGCACTCTTCTTTTCTTCATTTAGTCCCATCCATAAAAATCCTATTACCACTGGTCCCATATTACTCGCTGACCTATCCTTTGTTACCTCAGTTGGGTTACATATTACGTTCTTGCCCTTAAACCGTAGCCCTAGGCCTACCCTAAACCCAACTGTACATTTAAAACCAATCGTTACCCCAACCTGCGTTAACGCTAACCTCTTATCTTTATACTTAGCACACTTTTGCGAAAGGAAACCAACATTGTGGGTGGTTCTTGTCCTCATATCCTGTTTTTTGAGTCCATATAAGTCATCTCTACAAATATATTGCATCACAATCTGCGTCCGCGAAACTTTAAACTCGGAAAGGCTTCAAATTTGCACCTATGGAACGTTACGACCTAAAATATGTAGACAATTCAAAAATCGCCTTTTCTCTTCAAGGAAAAAAGGTGGGCCGTGACAAACATTACGACACAACACATCCATGCGACTTTAAGGAACAAAAAATGCACTCGAAAGCGTGATTCTTACCCTAAGAGGTACTGGCCGCAAAGCACAATCCGATTTAAAATGTGTTGTCTTTATTATGAAAAGTAAATGCGAATAAAATAAAAACAATTAAGCAATAAATACATCTTTAATATAGCGTTAGATTGCGGCAAAGTGGTCTTCATATACCCTCAAAACATGTAAGCAGTGTTTATCCAAATGCACCTGAAGTAAATGCTGCGGAACACCGCCATTCTTCTGTCAAAGCTGAATCATACTATCTAAATAAGTTTTCCTGATTTGCTGGGTGTGCGCATCTGTATTCGGATCAACGTAATTTCCCCCATGATAGACGGTTTTGTGATCTTAACCAACCTGGTTTAGTCACCACTAAGCTGGCCATTCGTCCGAATGTACTGTTGAACCTAATTCTACTTTGCGTTCAATGACAGGGGTAAACGTCGCTGCATCTAGCATGTGTTCGTAAAAATAACTAACATCGGTACCCTGATACAATCCATAGACCCATAAAAAATCAAGTTGTGAACCCTGGTTCCGATAATTCTATACTGGACTGCCATCATTTTCTTCGACAGGTGCATCTAAATCTAAAAGACGGCCACAGTTGTACTTACGGCACCCTGAAAAAACTGGCTTCGTCTATTGGTATTGGGTTTTCCAGTCTCCCACTCAGCTTTCCTCTTCCAGCTACAGATGCCATTTCGAAGCAGACTAAGGATTTGGGGATCTACCAATGAGCTTTGACACTTCTTCCCATGATACTCTGTTGCTTCAGGAATAAACAATCTAAAATTTCGCGAAGCTTTAAATTACAGTAGTCTTCCGTTCAAATAAAAATGATCGCAGAATTGGTCCCCCGTTCGTACTGATCGAAAAGGTTGCCAACCCTGTTTTTCCGCACCTCTATGCCGGCACATTCTGTCTGCGGGCTGTTTTGGGTGCGGACGTCATTAGCAGCATGATTTTTCCCCTTACAAAAGACCATTTCAGAGGAGATATCGCGACGCTGCTACTTCCCTGAGCATAATTTCCGTATAAAACTCTAGTAACAGCATTTTGAAGGGCAGGCTGACGTAGGAACAAAAAATGAACGCAAGAATCAGGCTATAGTAGTACCAACTATTCTATGCTAAATATGAGCTCATAGACACTTACGGGTAGTGACAAAAAGGTTTTCACAACTGCTACTCCGACGGTCCACGGCAGGTAGAGATTGAACGATCGACAACGAGGATGGAGGTGGTGCCGGTGAGGGAAGTGGCGGCATGCGCATGCGATGGCGCTCAAGTTCGTGCTTCACAGCCTCACTGATGTCCGAGGAGTTCATGATAGTCTCCAGCTTATCGCACAACTCAACGAACATCGGCCGATCCTTGGGGTCCCAGCTCCAACCTAAACAATGGGACGGGGTTAGAAATTCGAAAGGTAAATTAAATAAAGTTCTCATTATATGGACAAAGCCGACATCTTTCAGATTTTTGCTGCTGCTGCGAAACATCTACGGACAACAAGACCCCCTGGGGTGGTCTTGTCAGCGAGAGGTAACTAATAACCGGTGATGGGAAAAAATGTTTCGAAAAACAGAGGGGACATGCGATTGCGTTTAGACTTAGGGGTTTGTAGCATAAATGGGGACCAACCTATAAACAACGGCAACTTTCTCAGCGTTTACAGTCTCCAATAAGGGAGAGTTGATGCAAGCGTCCAAAACGATCGGCGGTAAACAAAAGTATCCAAGTGAACGTTGTTGGTGGCCAGAATTTTGGCGTAGAGGATGACGATGGAAGCCAAAAGGGGTTTAATTCTTGATTCAATGTGAGAGTGCGCAAATACTGCGTGACAGGGAGAAGGGCAAGGGTTACCCCGAGGAGCCTTCAAACTACATGTGGCGACCGCAGACTTGGGAGAAAGGATCCGAAACTTAATTATTCCGCAGACAATAATAAAAAAATCAGCATTAGGCCTTGTAACTATATTTTCGGGCATTGCAGGAATAAAGAGAATGCAGGTCTATAGAGCGCGCTAAAAGACGAAGTTTCTTCTGTTCCTCATGCAACTAATTTTCCCAAAGGTGCTTGAAAACATTGGGACATGGATCCGATAGACAGCACGCGCGTCCATTATGGGTAAACACTTGCACCTAAAATGGGATGATTCGCATGAGAAAGCCGTGTGGACAGCCGGAAGAAAACGTAAGTAGAGAAAAATGTTGTCATCTTTAAGACAGTTCCGGTCTCAGGCATAAGGTACTTCCGGGACAAGGTTTTCGGAAATTACGGCAGTTTCTTAGTTCTTCACCGGAAAAGAGCAGTAGTAATTACTTGATGATAAGATAGCGCGAGGGCAAAGGGGCCGAACTTTCCTCCCTGAGGACAGACATTACGTGGAAACTGGGGAAAGTGGAAATAACGAACGAAAAAAAGGTTAAAGCAAAGGTTATCAGGGCATTAGCGCATCATCGGAGGCATCGATGGGGGTCATCCAAGGTAGGAAACATGTGCATGCATTTTGTAAAGAACACAAACTGCCTTAGCCACAATTAGTTTACTTACGAGAAGCGCATAAAGTCTCTGCCAGCAAACGAACACTTGATGAACAGATAGGCAAAAGGCAATTCGTTACGAGGATTTCCTAGCGAGGCTTCTTGCACTTCGTGGAATTCCAAACCTGAAATTAGTACAGCAAAACCACACACAAAAATGCCTGCTGTCTGCAATCCTGTCCGATAATGAAGTCTGATGTAGGTTCATAGGCGCTGGCTACCTAACTGGCTGTTCAGCGCCAAGCTTTAACGCGTTTTCAAGGTGTCTGATGAAAACCACACCCACTGTGTACTAGGGAGGCTAAAATAACATACAACACGAGTTGAAACACATGAAACACAGACAGGAGTCGTTAAATGCGCTTTCAGCTTAAATATTACACTCGAGTGACCTTGATGTACTGCTGGCCTCTGTCTAAAAGTCTTATAGGACATCTCTGGGGATTTTACTCGTGAGATTGCAAAATACAAATAAAGACTATTGTTATTCATAAAAATATTTAGGTTAATGAGAATAAGTTCATGCTTCCCTTAAGATCCTGCCAGAAGCGATCCTGCATTCATAACCATTTGAAGATTCAGCAAAGGATTGCTACCCTCGATAAGTCCCCAGTCCAGTGGGTACATTATTCATTCGGTAACGAGCAACTGTTCACCCATGCACGCTTGTCTGGTCCAGAATCCCGGTTCCAGTAAAAGGAATGGAAATCGAAAACACCCACTGCAGTAGTGCCAACTAGTGCCTGTTCTGAACTGAAATCATTCCACGAGTTGTCGTTTTTTTCTCCTGAATCACTCAAAAAAATCCTAGTAATTATGTGCAGGCGTCAGGACGTGTTTGTCACGGCTAGCTAGATCCATGCTGTATATTTATTTTAACATTTCCTGTAAACAGGCATTGCATAGAATTATTATAAAAGCTACTAATCTTATAACTATAAATTCTCATGCAAAAGCGTACCTGGATAGTGCGGACAATGCCCCCTGGGGTTCATTGTGTGCGCTACAAAAATACAGCGGACTATAGCGTTTTCTTACACCACGAGTAGTGGAGAATTAGTACGACAGGGAACCTGATCCATTCATGCAGCTTCACCAAAGTCATCTTTTCACCTGAAAAATGTCCGGGCATCCGAGTGATACTCAGCATCAGGTTCCTGGAATTATCGAAGCCCAACGAACGGTTATCAATACCGCGAGCTTGCCGAGTTATTTGGGAAAGAGATGAAACCTTCCCTAAGTGTGGCTTAAAATTGTGAGTCTGTGGGTTAAGTGACTTGTAATGCGGTGGGCCTATCACAGGTTGGCAGCCAACAACGCCTCATGCCTTTGATAGGCATTGATTCCAGACATGAACTAGACGGACAGTGGCAAGACGGTGTAGATTGAAGTTACATGTGAGGTATTAAACACGGTCCACAGAGTGATCTTTGGATCATATCGGATTAAGTATCGACTTCACAACAGATGAGAAAATGACGACTTTCACCAGAAAATAAAAGGGGAACACTAGTGACGACTGGGTCAAATAAAAAAGGCTTGAATTGGAAGATTATGGTTGTCAAGCGAACACGATTGAGCAGATTTCACCGATTTAAGAAACAGAGACAGCCATAGTAACAGCTCCAAAAATCACGACTGGTGAGCACACGAAAGCTGATTCGAAGCAATAGGTAGCATAAAAGCCGCATCGGTCTTACAGTTTTGCAACGTTGAGAGGTCGATAATTTGTTAAAAAAAACAGTCACATCACCAATATTGTCGGAAGCAAATGAAAAAGAGAGCCTACGGAATGACGATTAAGTGGGGAAGATGATTACTTCAGTTGAATAATGGGTAGAAAATGCACCAGCTAACTGCACAATCATCCACAGCGACTTACACTGGAGCATGATCTGGTAGACTTGTTCTGGACACCCCTGAGGAGCTTCCATCCGCGTTCCCTTTTCCAGCAGAACGTAGACATCTTGTAATTCGACGCCAGGATAGGGTGTCGCCCCGTAGGTGGCGATCTCCCACAACAAGACACCAAAGGCCCACACGTCGGATTTCACAGAAAAGACGTTGTAAACAAGGCCCTCTGGTGCTGTCCACTTTATGGGAAACTTGGCACCCTCACGGGCTCGATAAGTCTCGTCCCGTTCCATGTACCTGGCCAGGCCAAAGTCTGCCACCTTCACGGTGTTGTCAGCGCCAACTAGACAGTTGCGAGCGGCCAGATCACTGAAAGAGTATTGGGGAGTAATTGGTTGTCTTAATGAGGGTGCTCATTAGGACGAACGCAGACAACGGCACATCACAGACTTACGAACACAGATACGCAGAACTGGGAAGGTTCATGGTCAAAGAATAGGTAACCGGTGGCACATTAAGAGACGGATCAAGGTGAAATTTTGAGAATATTTCGTCGTCAACGTGAGAGTCAGCGCCGGATTTCATGAAATAATACATCAATGACAGGGTAAGACAACAGGTAGTCGTTGAAGCGGTGAAAAAGCCAATAATATCGTTTAGAAGCAGGTTAACTACTGCATAAAAGGGAAACATGAAACGCATGCAGGCAGAAGGTCTATCTGTTTCAGGAGGAAATGGACGATCAACGGGCCCCAACTCTCATTGAATGCTCTGCCTACAGAGCAACCGGGTTGCGCTGCTGTGAGAATACGAGACATTTCCGGTGTGTGACTCGTAAGGCAGACATATTTTCAATCCACCGACATGTATAATGAGAGTACAGTGTCAAACCTCATGGCATGCAATAATATGTTAAATAATTTTAATCGTTCGGATGGCCTAATGTCTAGAAAAGAATTTCTTACAACCAATTAAAAAAATTGGAAATTCACATAGACGGGAAACATGCGTCATAGGACACATCTTTGCCTACTAGAGACGGAGTCAATTTATCCGAAGTTGTTGACGGATATTTGGTTTAGGCAGGTCTCCAACAGTCACCCAGATTCTTTTCCGACACTGTCTAATCTAGGGCCTCCGCTGATTAGAGACTAACCATAAGACAGTTAGGAAGGAGCTTGCTTAAGGTCTGTTCACAGTCGTCGTGTCACAGGACTGTCATTAGGCTCGGCATTATCTTTTAGAATAGTCGGTGCGTCATACCTCAACTTCCTGTGCCCTCCGAGCGTTTTCGCTGCCGGCTCGGGACTGCTTAGTCACCAGACGTAAGCCTGATTATTTCGCAGATAACCGTCCCAAATTTCGCCCCACAAGCATGCGCTATGTGTGCAGCAGAAAGGCTAACGGGAATACTAGTAATTTGATAGGCAGATGAACATTGCGGACAAAGACACGGAGACTGAATTGATTATTTCTAGCTCATTAGACGTCCCCAGCCAGTCCTACTCAACCAAGGGAGAAGGGGACGATTGAGTTCCGAAACCGATATGCAAGCGTTCGCCAACCAATACTGGTATTTTTGTCTCTAAAACAAAACGTGCGATGGGTATGCATATATTCTGTGTCGAGTTAAAACATGATCCCAGCTCTGCCGAAAGTATACAAGGGGTTACCTAAAAACGTGAATTATTTTCCGTGGGGAAATGAGCTCCTTTACGGTGGTTTTGACCTTGGCATGACACTAGAGCTAGATGGGTAGGAAGAAAGTAAGAATGTCGCTGCCCAGATCTCCTTTACCAAAATCAAATTCAAGCACAAGACGCATCATTATTCGCCGAAATTCTCAACAGAAAAACCATCGGAAACTTGGAGGTCAATTAAACCCGATACTCGGTCGCTTACTGTATGCCAGCATGTCATCCAGACCGCACGACAGAAAGACGGTTGACTCGATTAATTGGCATTGCCCACTGAAATATGCGAGTTGCCATCAAAAGCACTCACAGATGGTGCGCGACGGTGGCCAGTATCAAATCGCCCGCATTAATAAAAATAGTTGCATGTGAACAGAGTTGAGGACACACTGATCCTGTTGACCTCAAATGCACACGCACACGGCGGACGCATAAGTTCCATCTAAAATAAAAGCCGTTTTATGTATCCATTATGTACTCCACCTGCCTTTAAAGCATCAACGATTGGACCCATGATAGAGGCTGCGAATCAGTTCATAAAGGATGCTGCTAAATTTGTTCATGGGGATGGGGGATGTAATAATGATTAGCGTGCCAAATAATCGCAAGCATTTCAGTCACAACAAGATGCTGGTTTCGTATGAACTTCCTTCCGGCTGCCAGCAACAACCACACACAGTAAAAAAATAACCTAAGTAGTAAGCACTCGTTCTCTTACTTTTGGACGAGCCTCATAAATTCAATTATACTTCATAAAGAACATACACATAGATGTTATTCTTTGTAGCTATTTAGTAGCAACATTCTATACATGAAGAAAAGGCAAATTTAGGTTTGGGAAAGCTAAAATAACCAAATAAAATTAAACACGACTTGGAGTTGCATCTGCCTTTAGGGGTTCCAAAGGACATGCTGCGAAACTTCTGGGTAAAATAAATGACACATTCGCCAACGATATCAAGAAGGGCTTATTAAATTCCAAATACTTTGCATACACCATAATCAGCAATGATAAATGGACAGATACGACGCTCTAAGAATGGACACCTAACAGACTTCAAAATCGCGCAATTGCAAACAATTTCAACTGAAAGACTCTTTTTTTGAGTACGAAATTCAAAGAGGTGATTTATTACGAAAGGGTTATAAGAAAAACTATTTTTGCGCATGGCTTCAAAAATCAATGGGAAAAAATGCATGCTACATAAGTAATCATGTGTTGCCGAGTGCCATTTTCCCAAGAAGCTTGATAAAAAGCCGACATCATGGTGTGATTGACATATTTTAGGGCTGGGTTTCACGATAGGCAATACTACAACCCAACTTAAGTAGACCTTTCTAATCAAAAACACATTTCAGAATAAGGTTAACGTGTTATGTGATAGGCCAGATGGCGTACGAAATCAGCAAGATGCATTCACTATCCATGGACAAGAGCATAACTTTGACAGACAGAGGAGAAGGCAGAAGAAGCTGTAGATGTTATGCAATACGAAGATTCCAGGCCTTCACACAACTATTTTGTGGCACAAACGGTGGGTGTTTAACTCTCGGAAATTATGACAACGATTTCTAGCGAATTGCCACTATCATTTGATTGGTGTGTAGTGTTTTATTGAGCGCTGTTTGGGATGGGTCAAACGAGTCCAATTCTGGCTGTAAAAGTTCATTAAAAGTGTTGGTAGGCTGATGTAACTGTTTATTTGAGCAGAAAATCACCGCTGTGGGGTGGTAGAGACCATGTCGACGTCGACGGCAAGGGAAAAAAAGGTGTGATACAAAAAAATGGTTCCAGGCCTTTACACAACCATCATGGCCTTGAAACTTTGAGGTATTTGAGGGGTATCAATGATAAAGACAGAATGGGCTACGATGCTTATTCCTCAGCTAGCAAAACACAAACCTCGGGTAACACGTTTAAATATTCTTAATCGTTGCACGTGGCACAAGTGGTGAGTGGTTAACTCTTAGGTGTCCCGGCTCCGACTTAAGAGTACAGCGGGCTTACCAAAGCAAGCAACTCAGATAGGGGCATTCCATTCTTTTTCGTCTTGTTAACCACTCGACTGGTATGAGGCCACATACAGGCGTTACGACCGATCCATCCGTTCCGCAATCAGCCTACATCGAAGACCACAGGATAAATCAGTAGGTTTGCGGAAAATTAATCCTCACAGGCTTCCCTAAGTAGATCCAGTCATTATCGAGTTATATCCAATCACGAACGCATGAGTGGTCTGAGGGTTAACGTGAGTTACTCATAAGTGGATACAGAGGTCAATATGAAAGAAAATTCGAGTTCCAAAGAGCAGCTGAAGAGATGCCATCGTTAGAACAAGACCAAGATTTTTGTGAGGGATTACAATCATGTGAGTCTCGAACTTCTTGCGGCCTGTCTCACCGGGCCTCAGTCACAATTGACTCTTACAGATCAGATTAATGAGCCATGCGGAGAACGCGTAGGCGAACACAGTTTCCAGTGCCAGTGTCAGTAAGTCACATTATCAAGTACTTACTATACCGATAACTAACACAAGAGATGGAATTGCAGCAACTAACGACTCGGCTGTGGGCAATCAAGCGACTACTGTACCAAGTGAAACTGTCTGCGATTAATGCGGCAGCACCTACTTTGGTTATCTACCTGACAGCATAAAAAATAACTCTTATAAATGTTATAACAACTGTGCATCCACCACTCTTAAAATGCATGTTCCAAGAAATTGAGGTTTTTAAAAAAGGCGAACGAAGTTTTCGTGGTGTTGGAGGGTGAGAAACGCGTCGCCAATATTGGAGTTCCTCGACGTATTTTAGATGGAATGGTGTACAGCGATTCGACTAAGTCTCAGATTGTTAATCCGGGTAGTCAATATAGACTGGCAGTGAGGACGTGTGAAAAGGGGTTGCTGACTGGCGGTGTTGTTTCGTTGCATTCTAGTTGTCGGTCTTTGTAGATTAGCAATAGTTATAGCACTCGGGTGTCGTCGAAGGCTGCAATGGGTAAGGAGATTATATTAGAGGTCACCTAGTGGGTTTCAAAACATTCCAGCGCGGTACGGCCACAGGAAAACCGTTACAACAGAATGGTTTGCAGTTAAAACCAATGGTGTACAGACCAGGGTACAAAATCGACTCATGAATGCGGCATAGACGTGCTCCTATGGTTGTGTTGAAGTCTAGATTACAAAGAATCATTTCGAAATAAACTAATGAAACTTGCTCTCGAAAAGCCGTCAAGACATTGCACTTTAGTGCAACTACTGAGAGCAGTGCTATTACCAAGATAACAAAGAGACCCGGGAGTTGAAGATCGCTGACGCGAGTAAAACTGGTGGGTAGAGGAGAGACGGAAAAAACGCACCGATGAATGAAATTGTGCTTTTCAAGGTACGACATAGCGCGGCAAACTTGAACTGCCATAGAAAGGAGAACTGCTGGTGGTAGTTCCTCCCTCGGCTGAGTCCGTAAGTAGTCCAAGAGATTTCCATTGCACATAAACTCGGTAATTATGTAATAAGGCGGTTCTTGGGTGCAGACGCCTAAAGGAAGAGCAGAGGGACACTAAAAATCAACTGAAAAAAATTAAGCGCGTTCGAATTCAAAGCGTCAAGCTATTTAGTCAGGAGGCATGGACGTAGGTCTGACAAAACTTTTACCACTTGCAGGATGGAAGACGCAGATTAGAAACTATGATCAGTACACCCTATAGGAGAAAAATTACATTCCAGAAACATTAGCGAGCGTACAGCATCCGCGGCCTCACATTCACTATGTACACCTAGGCACGCACATATGAATCATCAAAAAGGGCATACACCATGCATAAGGCAGTGAAAGGAAATAAAATCCTGTTAGCCTACAATAGTAAACTTCAGGGGTAGGGAGGCCGAAGGTTTAGTTGCAAAAGGACAGAAAATAATGGTTTCAAAAGGGCATATTTGACGTCCACGAGACAGTCGGTCTATGCATAGCGTAGTCACGTTTTGGCTCCAGTGACAGACCCTACATTCCTCCAACCAAAAGCTTGTCAGAGGAAAAAAAGAACTTGGCATGGTCGATTAATGGCGGCAGACTGGTCAACATAATGCCCGACCATTTAAATTCGATTAGAAAACTTTATTCTGGCGACTGCAGCCGGACTAAGCGATCAGGGTATCCTCAAAGTTAAAAAAACAATTTCCTGATATATGTGATAAGGGTAAAATCTTGTTTTCAGTGCACGACACGGCCAAGACTGGGCGGTATATTACGGACCAAGCTGAAAACTTACCAATCAGCAGGCAAATAAAGGAATAAAAAATTTCACACACACACAGCTCTTTTTCGAACTTATAATGGCAAGGATGCCTTGTATGGCCGCCTAAACTAGACACGGGAAAATTAACCACCCACAATGCATGGGCCTTGCGCTAAATCCCATGGAAATTAGGTTAAGGATTAAGGTGAGGGTTGAGTTTAGGATAAGGTTTAAGTTTAAATTTAAGACCATTGTTCAGTTAAAGATCATGATTATGCTAAGCGTTAAGGTTATGGCCGTGTTAATTGTATGGCTTAGGTTTAAGGCAGGGCTGGGGTTAAGATTAAGGTGACAGTTTAGTTTTATGTTAGCGTTAAGACACGGGTATGTTCACCCTTCCTAAAATTTTCCGTAAGGACACCTATTTAAAGCAAGCGGGGCAGTTCCTATTCCCGTGTCCTGCTTAGGCGGCCATACAAGAATTCCCTACCATTATAATTCCCAGTTCTGTACTAAAAACGAATTAAGTTGGCTTACTGTGCACAGAAGACAGGCAAATTATACTCCATGCATGTTATGACGTACAAGCGAAAGCCTGGTTAATTTTAAATAAACAAACAGAAACGCCTATTATAAAAGGAATTTTCAAGCAGAACTGAACCCATAAAGTGCATTCATCGCCTGCTGTCCGAGAACTGTGGGCTAAAAGAGCAGGTAAGACTCCGACAGACATAAATTTCGGTTTGGACTAAAATGCCCCGCTTAAGAACAGATGGCTATCTATCAGCGTGTTATAAATTGCACGAGTACTCCGACGAGTACCGACGAGCGCCACATTGCAACCTGCGGATTAAACTTTGTAATCCAGGAAGAGATGAGTGAGCGCTGGCTTCAGGTTCCGTCGGTCGGATCGCAAACCTGGCTTTGGCATGGCAATTCCAAATTACTAGGGTCATGCTCTGTGGTTCCCGCCTACAGCAGTCAACGGCCTGTGTCAGCTATTGCCTTCCCCTCCGAGTGGCTTCCTTTTATTCCTGCGAGGGGTTTAAACTATAACCATGATTAGCATAGGTGCGGCTACGACGATAACGGCAAAGACCGCTGGCACTTAAATTGGACACAATCAACTATACCTAGGACGAAGTCTCAAATTAAACAGAGCATTATCAAGGGCAATGTAGGAGGTTTATCTGTTTGCTAATTTAATCATGACACCATTAAAGCATCGAGGTATTGAGAAACTACATTACCGTAAATACGCCATGTTGATGCGCGTATCCCGGCGTTTAAGGGGTACTAGTTAGGGGTAGCACCACACAGCATTTAGTCGCTCCATTTGTCCCGTGCGGGTGGTGAATGCTCCTGTGGCCATCTGCAGCTGGTACCTAACTCTCACCTGTGGCTCCTCGAAGCTGGGTTCTTCCCAGCGGCCACACTACTAGCAACCGTCACGACCGGCGGCCTAAACCAGGTAAGGGTCTTCGGTGCTGTGTGTGCCTCCACACCTGGTATGTCTGACTCCCGAACTTCCCACATTTCCCCAAGCTCTCAAAGACTACGGTGGGCGAATCAGCAACTGCGTAGGGCAGCCCAGGCGAACTCGGGTCGCTCTCACACTAAAACAAAACCGTAACCCATAGTACAGTTCGACAGCCGTCTGGGATGTCAAAGCAGCCCTATTTAGAGATGGTACTGTTTGCCTCTCGCGGAGGAAGGGACTAGAAAAGGAGTTATAAACAAACGCTGGGTATCCCGCCTTCTGCCGTCAGCCACGATTCGCAGATTGCAAAATACGCGGTCGCAAAAATAAAAAATAAAACAATAAGCCCCGTTCCCATCACCCACGCTACTCGCTCGGGTGAGTCCGCTCACTCTAGCCACCCCGAATGTTCGTTCCCTTTAAGACAATCCTAGGACCGACCGGCCGCAACGGAGAATGGTGCTAGTTGCTAGGGGACTGGCGTGATACAAGGTAGACATTGCTGCTGTCAGCGAAACCCGATCCTCGGAACAGGGTCAGCTGAAGGAGCTGGATGCCGGCTACAACTTCTTTTGGAGCGACTGCCTTAAGGCAAAGCGACGCTGGTGTCGCCTTTGCCATCCGGAACGACATCATGGGACGTTTGCCCTTACTGCCGCAGGCTATCAATGATCGCCTGATGAGCCTCCGCCTGCCTCTTCGGGGAGACAAGTTCGCCAAAATCATCAGCGCCTACGTTCTCCCAATGACAAGCTGTGATGCGGCGAAGGACAACTGTGTCGAAGGCGGACAAGATGATTGTCCTCGGGGACTTCAACGCCTGCGTCGGGACAGAGCCCGCGGCCTGGCTGGGCGTGCTGGGTCCCCACGGTCGCGGTGGTTGCAACGATAACGGCCTCCTTCTTCTGCGAATCAAGGCGGAACGCCGTCTCCTACTAACAAACGCCTTCTTTTGCCTTCCTACGCGGGAGAAGGCCACGTGGATGCACCCTTCGGTCGCGACGATGGCAGCTGTTGAACTATGTTCTCGTCCGGAGGCGAGATCAACAGGACGTGCTGGCGAGCAAGGCGATCCATGATGCCGATCGTTGAAAGGATCACCACCTCGTCATCTCCAAGATGAGGCTCCAACTTCATCCCCGACGAAGGCCCCAAGGTAAGCAACCACTAGGTAAGTTAAATACTCTTTTGTTAAATTTTCCTGCTCACTGTTTTGATTTCAGCAACCAAATAACCCAGAAATTGGAAGACCTGCATGCTCCAGATGATGACGCCACCGTGGAGACACGATGCTGTCAACTGCGAGACGTCATCCAGTCCACCGCCCTCGAAGTCCACGAACGCGCACGTCGTTAGGCTAGATAAAGCCGCTATCAAACATAATCCTCTGACGACTTGTCTAAAAGATGGATTCACCGGACGGAGAGAGCAATGGGCAGCTTCATATCCATACTTTCAGGTATCAACAAATAAGAATGAAGTTCATAACTTTACAGTGCCCCCCTTCTTAAACACCTTCAATTATTCGGTACGCTCCGCTCAACTTCTCCTCTTCGAGCCCTCACTGTAAAAACGCTTCAAATATTCGACATTTGACTGTAATCAGAATGTGTAGCCGTCTGACATTTTCCCTGACTAACCTATGCTGACTAACTAGGAGTCTGTATTTGCCGTCCGCTCACTCAAGCGTGAGGGAGACTGCCGAAGTACCCATTTGCCTTTAATCTAAGCCAAACCAAAAAACGAATCCTGAACGTTTTTGAACCTCAGGCAACAAAGAACTGCGTACAAACTGGAAGTCAAAACGTCAGCGCCCAACATGCAATCGCCTGATGAACTGAATGTGTCCTCGTGTTTGTTTTGAAAACCATAGGAATGTTCGCATGTACTTTGAATACCCATGAATTCATACTTCTGGAATATTTTTTGGTCGACAGGTCAAATGGGACTTTTATTTGTCCACTAATTGTATCGGATAGCCCACTCTTTTAGAAGAATGCTAAGAAGGTTTGAGCGCACCTACATTCGATTGGGCAGTCCAGTGTGCAGGAATAACTATATGCAATTTTAAAGACGGCAAACAGTGTTTTTACTCGTAGCTAAAAACCCCCAAACGCATTTATTAACTTGGGGAAAATAACATGCAGTCTGATCGGTGAATGAAGGCAGACGACCGCGCAACATTTGTGAGAAAATTCACGTCCATAGAGAAACTTTTTTAGGAAAAACAAGAAGGCCCCTAATGTTTAATTGGGTGGCGAAAATTCTAAAAGACAATCTCTGTTCATTACTGGTAAGGGGGTCAAAATCCTTCAAAATATTGCCAATTATCATGAAAATCAACGAATAGATTACACTGAGAATTTTCAGTTTCCTTCCATTCTAATTGCCAAGGTAATTTATCCATCGTAATCGCCCACAAATTCCAGTCCCACCTTTCAACAGCTAAAGTTGATTGGCAGAGTCATCATAAGGCGAATCGATGCGCAATAAGTACTCCGGGCGGGCATGCCACAGGCCTTTCGGCTGGGAACAGACATTGTTCAGGAAACCGGTAGCAGACACCACAGAAAGTGTGATATTCTGCTTGTGACCACACGAAGCGCCTTCGGCCACATGTGCGAAATAACGGACATATGTCTCGCGAATGCGAAGGTAGGAGTCCGGGGGAGAGAAATTGAATAAGCTCACCGGAACAGCTTTGTATTCTTGCTGGCGTATCATTGGTCGGCTCACCACTCTGAAAGCTTTTAATGCCAAAAATATATTATGAATTTAAATGACTCATCGGTTTTTTATCTTTCGTTGTCTCGACCTTTTGATATTGACACAGAACGTACAAATCTAGCAACAGGCATCCAGACCTTAATGCGTCCATAAATAGGTAGGGCCAGAACAAGATGGTCACGCCAAAATTAATAAATCTGAACGAACGCGGCCCCCGACGAACTCATCCGAGGATGAGGCACACTTACAAGCATCCTGCATAGAGGTAAAGACGCGCAACGCTGGCGGCCATCAAGCCCCACATACAGCGAAGAAAGAAGAAAATATATCAGTTCAAGGCCAGTCACTTAGCCATTCATTCAAAATTATGGCCGATTTTTGGCATTAAACGCTTTGAGTGGCGAGCCGAGCAAGCTCCTCAAAACGTCAGCAACAGTACGAATCTGTTATAGTAAGAAACCTTGGTTTGCCAGATAGTTGTCTGTTGGTAACTAGCAGGATGAGATTAGTTATTGTGAGTAATTAGCTAGCAGGGTTTGCAGGGTTAAGAACCTGTAGGTTGGTTTTCAGTTTTTGAAATAAGGGACAGTTCTGATCATTAACGTGTTAGAGAACAGGTGCGAAAATTTACACTAACCATCTCACGACAAAAGTGCAAATTCGAGCAGGAACTTGACAAAATTAGGAATTGTTTGCTAAATCCTCGCTGTCTGGTCAGTTTCCATGTTTCGTGTCAGAGAAAATAAAGCAGATAGTTGCGACCGAAGCAGCTGCAGTTTCGTTCCACTGGTCATCATCACTAATGGGAGAAGAGGAGACCTAGGACAGACGTTTACCGACTCGTAAAGGTGCAAGGGTGGTGATTTTAGGTAGGTATGGAATGAATTTGGTGCCGTAAGACAGCTAACAAAGCACTTAACCCGAAATTGCAACATATGAGAGGTAAGAGGGCTAAGGAGCTCACTCAGGAGTGCTTAGTCGAATGTCCATCGGTATTGTCTCGGTCTCTGTTATTCCGATAGGTGCATTAAGACTGTAAATAAAATGTCTTAGTTTAGGATGCACGGTGATCTGCTGTCCGTGGTGTGGGTTGTTTATGCTTTTCGTTAAATTATTTTGAGCCAGCTGAATGTGGTTTAGAGTGCAGGAATAATAGCAAGGACGATATTTCTGGAAGTTCTGAAATAGCGGAAATACCAGAATACTAAGAAAGCACGTTCAAACTTTGTGTTTGGGGTCAGAGGTGGCATGTTCGGATTAGATAAGCAAACCCCTAGGACAATTCACACACTCAGCCGTGTGCCCTCAGGTAACTAAATTATAACGTTTATAAGGTTAAGCTAGGGAGATGAACGACAAAGCTGTGCAAAAACTGCTCAAATCTCGGATTGTTGGAGGGTGAAGGCCTTTAACGCACACATTTGCATCCAAGTGTGCTCAAGAAGGTTATATGTAGGCGCACGCCATGCCACGTTCTAGGCTGGGTCGCATGCAAGGGAGACGCATACCAACAGCGTCCAGGCAAATGTAGGAAAGCAAGACATCACCTGGGAAAAAATGTATTTAGGAAATTGATGACCCAGTGTGACTTCGGTTTATGTACGGTTTAAGGCATGGACACAAAGAGGTGAAGTCTTGAATCAGTTACGTTAGATAACCCAAGGGCCTCAGCCATTTTCAGGCACCCTGCCCGGGCTGGGGTATAACAGACTCGCGATGTTAACTCTATCGAAAAAGGCTATTCGGAGGTCCGCCTCTTTGTCGGGAATATTTCTTGATCGCCAGACACCAAAAGACCGTCTGAACGGCCGCTAGATCCAAAAAGCTAAGACCTAACGAAAATGCCCAGTTCCGTTCTGCAACCGGTGCACGCGCCATTTTCCTATGAGAAGCACCACGGGCTGGTTCCTTCGGGGCACAGTGAAGGCATATGCTCATGCGGTTGAAACATGGATTACGTGCTCTTCCCAGTTAGCGAAATCCACATTTAGGCGGCGTTGACGTTAAATTATGTTAAGTAGCCCTCTCAACGTTAACTAATAACAGCCTTGAATTATTACTCTTGGTGTCTGAGGGTGCGTAAAAACTGGCTTAGAAAGAACAGTGGGTCGCTAGAACAACTAGTAAAACCCTCATGAGCGAATTGCGTTTCTAACAACGTGAACAGAAATAAAACCAAAAAAACAGGGAATCAACATAGGTCGAGGACCATTCTCTGAGGCCAATTCATCGACCTCAGAAGGTAAGATGCCGAAAATAGCAGGTAAGTGAGTATTACATTGGGTGCTCTGATAACTTTCGGAACTTTAACTTGGACTTTTCGGAAGTTAAAGATGAAGTGCAGATTTTATAGACGAGAGCAACACTTGGGAAAACATATATATTCCCTTGGCCATAAAGCAGGTTATGAAGAAATGGACACCATGGACAGCCGGGTTCTTCTTCGTCACCAAAGGACCTATAAGGAAATGGGGGGATTTAAGTCAAAAGAACTGTCGGCAAACCTTGTTTACAGGCAGCGATCAAGGGTTCCATGATGTGGGATTAAGGCCACACAGCGGGTTTGAATTACG
Source organism: Schistocephalus solidus (assembly GCA_017591395.1). Classification (NCBI taxonomy): domain Eukaryota; kingdom Metazoa; phylum Platyhelminthes; class Cestoda; order Diphyllobothriidea; family Diphyllobothriidae; genus Schistocephalus; species Schistocephalus solidus. Next base: position 43,994 of record WEDG01001956.1, on the reverse strand, counting down.
TTCACGCGCGTGTATGCCGCTTTTGGTTACAGAAGAGGCCTGGGTGGTCCGTTGATGGGTGGAGAGCTTATACGGCCACCTCTCAATATTAGGCAATTTTTGTAAGTATTACTTACATGCACCCCTTACGCTATGTCCTAACAGCTCGGGCTACTGCATAGTCCACTCGGAAGTCAGGCAATAAATTCAATAAATCATACGAGTGACCAACAACCAATCGCGACGTAGTGTCGAGTCAAACTGTGCAGAAATCGTTGATGAACGCTCACCAATCTTTAAAGGACCTCACTCGTCCCGCGTTCTACGTCAGACTCATTCTCGAGCGCCGCGAGCAGCCGCGCAGCGCCCAGTAGCAGTAGTAGAGGCAGATTAACAATGTCAGCAAAGACAATGGTCTTGCTAATGTGCGGAAATCGCTGAACGAGACCCCATTGTTGAATGAGCAATGCTAGCTGTCGGAAATGCCGAGTATCTCCTCGGACTCACTATCCCAACCAACATTCTATATACAGGGGAAGGACGGCAGTTAATAAGTACCATTTAACGTGTAGACGCACCGCTTACGACGCGCAGGCTTTATCCGCCTCACCGGTTGTCCAACCCTCTTTTCACGTGCCAAGTGCTCCGGAAAACGAAAGTGTTAGTCCACCGATCACAGTCGCTTTGTTATTAAGAGCCTGTGCAAACGCACCGTTTTGATCCTATCTAGAATAAATAGAAGCGAGTGCTCATGCGATGTGGTCTTCCTTCTTTTTGTTCTTCTGATCATCAAAGGAATCGATTGCGCCCGGTCGAGTCTAGTTTAGCACTGTCGCGCTTCTACCGGGCGCATCATGTGATTAAGAGTGCAGGACTGACGTTGCACGTGAGATTCCGATGAGCCATTCAACTTCCGGTCGCCGAATCACTTTGTCTCTGCGGTGTGGCTGAACTACCGAATCGTAAGCTAATAGCTACCGAAACTGCTGCAGTGTTTACGTCCAACAGACTTGCCATTTGATTTTTGTTTTGCGCAAAGATCAAAATGTTCACCAATCAGGTTACCCTTACTTCCATCGTAGATGGTTTCGATTTGGTTGTAACTCTGCTCACCGCCTCCCGAGGTTTTGCGCCGTTTTTTGTTCTGTCTACACAACAACTAGCACCGTATCAAGCCAAGACAACGGAGGAGGAAGGCGCTCTCCGTCTACCGCACAAGTGAAACGAAGAGATTATATATGCCAATATTTCCGGCGCACAGTAACGGGCAAAGTTTTAAAACCTGATAACAAATAGCTCATCCTTAGCAGATAATGGTAAGGATGAATTATAAGGCCACCTACACAAGACACGGGTAAAGGAACGGTTCGTCCAAATAATAGCGGTGATTCTGCACCTAAAATCAGGAAGGGCATACATTCCCCCTTCCTGACAATAGCCCTAACATAAAACCAAGCCATAACCCTTAGTCTAACCCTAACCCTGAACGCTAACCTTGAACCAAACCATCAACTCAGCTTTTAATCGTAAACATAAACTTGGCACCAATTTCCCTGGAATTTTTTCAAAGACGAATGTATTGCGGGCGGTTCTTTTCCTGTTTAGTCACCCTGTAAGTCATTCTTATTGACTATTTCGCACGAATATCTAAGAGCGCGATACTGCTCGACGAAATCTTCTGGTGGAAAGGCAGACCATTCAACAGAAAGAGTCTGTGTTCCTAATCTCCAGGAATCTCACCTCAGTAAACGATCGTCATTTCCTAACCAAAAAGGGAAAATAAACTAACAAAAAGGCTCCAGGTAATACAGACGAGTAGGAACCAGGGAAGATAATCCGAAGGAAGCTAAGTCAGATCGTCGATTTCGACTATATTCCCCGTATGCTCCACAGCCCGGGTGGTGCAGGTACTGTGACTTGCGCGGTAAGAGAAGACTTTCACGGCACCTACCTCACTCTGTTCCACTACCACATTTGCACTAGCTCCAAATATCATAATATATCGCCATTTCAAATACATCTGTCGCTAGGCCGTAGTGACAAAAACTTAATCTGCAAAATAATACACCGGAGCGGGTTCCTAATGGCCAAGTTGACACAAAAGGTGATAAGAATTTACAACAAATGTCAGCGACGAGAAAGGATCGCCCTTTCATGTTTAAGGTTTCATGTCGGCCTCCACTTGAGGTATTTTCAAGTGGACAGAGACAATAACAAAAAGAATTTGCTGTTTCGAATAGTCAATGACCCAATGGATCACAAACCATGAGATTTATCGAACGTAGTATGGTAAGTATCCTTCCAGTGCACAAAAATTATGAAGTGACCAAAGTTAAAAACAGTCAATGCACAGTTTCATGGCAGCGAGGGTTGGTGGTATTCAGGTAGGACGATAAATAGAGAGTAGCTATAGTTTAGTTCTATAAGGTGGTATGAGGAGGGGAAATAAAGGGAAGCTAACGATTAGGAACCTGTTCAAACGTATGCGTGAGCACCAACCTGCGAGGTTAAAGAGCAGCATGGAATAGCCTCTGTTAAGCGCAATTCTGGCGACCGGGTTGAGATCGACAATAGGGTGAACGTAAACCAAGCATTTCGACTCATCTGTGGATTTTCGGAGAGGTCCTGCGTCGGGAGAAGCATGATACACCAGAGGCAGTAGCTATACGGCTAGCCAATCATGTATTGTGCTCGCGGAAAGGCGTGCATCCAAGCTCTTAAGTTGCTATGGCCCACATTGAGCCACATGTGTTCGGTCTTAACCTCAGCACCAAGTTCAATATGTACAGAGCTTTCATTTTGCAAACGTTGCTGTATAAAACGGAGACCTGAACGGTGTGCAAGAAGCAGGCACGCGCCACTTCCATCTCAGCTGTCTCCGGCGGATACCAAATCTGAGAACAGGATCCCGGATACGTAAGTTCTGGAACGAAAAGTCCTCCTCAGCATCTAAGCCCTGCTGAAACAACTGTACCTACGCTGGATCGGCCAGTTCCTGAGGATGTACTACAAGCGACAACCCAAACGAATGTTCTATGGAGATGTGGTAAGGGGTTGTAGGCGACAAGGGGGCTAAGTTCGAAGCTATACGGACACTGAATAATTCCTTGAAGCAGGTTCCGATCAACCCGACAAACTTAGAGGACCTCGCCCAGAACGGAAATGCCTGGAGGAGGACAATGAAGACAGGAAGGCAGAAATCATTGAGGCCAACCGAATCACCGCCACGAAGGCCAAAAGGGCGGCACTCATGTCACAAGCGCCCCCGAACCAACGACGCCAATGCTCATGCCCGCACAACCTGGCCACACTGCTAACACGCCTTTCACGCGCGAACCGGCCTGGTCGGACACCTTCGGATGCAATGCAATAACAACCCGAGAACATCAACTTATGCATCAAAGATAATCTCTTCAGCCAACTCTGCTTCCGACCTCACGGGGATGACAACCACCACAACCGGTAATCAAACTTCCGATATTTCGCTGCCCTCGATCGCCGGCACGACACCCCCGCAACCCCGACGTCGATCGCAGCGCGATCACCACTGGCAACACAAACCCCACTCCCACCACTGAAAAGACCACCTCCGACTATCTGCCACCTGATACCTCCACTATCACCACCACCATCAGCGATGGGGAGTCCAGCCTAACCTTTCTTCATTGCGATCGCACATTCACCTCATGCATCGGCCTGATTGGTCACTTGCGAATCCATCGCACAGAGACTGGCGAACCAGTGCCTGGGGCACCAACAAACACATGGCTCAACTGTCCACCGCATGGGTCTATTAGGCCTATTAGGTTTCCACGAAAACCTGCGGTAGAACACCCCCGGCTATACAATATTCCCATATCTCTCCTCATCAGCCTCCACATCACGCACCATCACAAGAAACACCACACAATATGTGTTTTAAACCGGCACCTGTCACTGAGAGGGAAGTAGCATCCTCGGCTTCTTCTCCATGCGGCCCCTCTGCTGCAAAGGTGTTACATAAACTGAGACTATCATGGATTGGTAAAAACGGTGGCTTGAAAGGCTGCCAACTGACGCTTTATACCAGACCACGCTGTCAACCCGGTACGTTTTGTGTGCTGGTGTCTGACCAGTGGGCCCGGAGTCAGGCGGCCATGGCTCCTTCTTACCCCCTAGCTTTGGTAAGCCTGGTGTGAGTGTCAAGGGGGCCAGATCGTGCCGTGGCGCGCGCCGACAAGTTCGCCAATCCTGTCAGCCACTGCGCACACTCCCGCACACCCTTATTCTGGGGGTGGAGGAGATAACAAAGTCGACGGCTCAGCGCACTTTCCTCACTATAAACCATCTGAAGCGCTTGAAGCTATCACGGTGCGCTAAAAGCTATGGCTTGCAAAACTGCCCGTCTCTGGTCCTCTCGACTCTGGCTTGACACCGGGTCAGGCGGGGAGTGGAACAGAGAATGAAGTAGACGCAGTGCGAATCTACTCTCATTGCAATCCACAGCAAGTCACCGTCCCTGCACCATCATGGTGCGGAGCACACGGTGGACATAATCGAATTACGACGGCCGAGCTGTCCTTTATGTACGTGTGTGGGGAGTAGTGGTCAGTTCTCTCATCTAAGGATTAACAAACATAAGGTGTCCAAAGATTTTGCTCTATGTATACGTGAGCCTGCAACTTTCCAAAGAGCTTATGGGGAGGGCCGGAGTTTAAGGAGTACAAACGCATCGAACAAATGGCGTCACTTGGGAACCAGTTAGCGACTCAATTTTAATGGGTGTGGGTTGATTTAAAAACACTGGAGCTGTATTTCCTGAAAGTGTAAAACGATCAACAGTATAAAAAGGAAGGCTTTTAGACATACCCAAAAGGCGAACAAGATTGGGATGCCGTAGGTTCTTCATCAGTCGAGCCTCTTGAAGGAATTCTTCGCGGACGGTTATGTCCTCCTACAAAGTAGAACGAAAGCGTGAAGTTAACGGAGTCTAAAAAGGCTTAGAGCCCTTTGGTTAGCGATAACCGCGCGGAAACTGGAGGGACATGCAAATTAAGCAACTCTTCGTGATATCCGAAACCAGTTGAATCGAACTGCCAGGTCGGCATCGAAAAGACTTAACCAAAATGTATCACATAACAGGAGTTTTCGATGCCTCAAACTGTCTGATATCAGGAGTGCCCTTGAATTTTCATTTAATCAGGTCAAGGACTGCCTTCTAGACAGCTTTACAGACCATTTTTTCATCGACCAGGAGATTGAAGATGGTGGGAATAGTTATTTGATTCCAAAATTCCTCCGAAGTTACGTGTTTTTGACTGTCCTGTCTTCCATAGTAATCAAATTTCCTAACGTTACTGTGCTAAGCAAGACATGGAAGCGCTAAGATTCATGCTTGGAGGATTTAGTTATCAGACCTACTTTAGCCCCCCTCGCGTTGAAATGAAACAAAGTATAGTAGACCTTTGTAATGAAGCTTGGCGGCACTTCAACATCAGCAGCATGGGCAGAGTTCTTAATGAGTGGACTGCAATCTAATGCAACCCAGTGGTCGTCTGTTATTGCATGCCAAAGAATCCGGTCTACCGTGTAGCTGAAAAGATTGGTGAGGGAACGCAGTCCAATCGAAAAATCTCGTCTCCAAAATTTACACGGGTTTCGTTCTCTGATAACAGGTTTGTATCGATCGATGTAGCTCTGATAGCAAGCGGCCATAAAGAAATCCTGATATTCAAAAGGAAAAGGAAAAGTTGGGGAAACAAAAGAGGGTAGTCTGTTGGTAAAAATGGCCAGCTTTGAGGCTTATAGGAAGCGAGAAATACTGAGCAACGTAGCCTAGACCCAGTTAAAAACCGCACTAACCCTTATTCTTGCACAGCTTTAAAAGCAGCAGCAATAGGGAAGGAGGATGAGTAGGAGGAGAAGGAGGAGGTGGAGGACGACGACGAACGTGTTGTTTTGGTACTGCCAAGAATATCACTGCGGTAATTCTTACACAGTTAGCTGGAAACGTTTCGTAGAAATGGGTGTAAGGGCCATGCCAATTCAGACTGCTCCTTTAACTTAGGGCAAGTAACCGGTCAGTTGTGAATAGTAAACAATACTTGTGGATGTCAACTGGACTAAAGACATCTTCAGGTGCTTTTTTCAAGTGCCAGTGCGTCTTCGGAGTGAACAACGACTGAGGTGGCACAGATGGTTGGTTTGATATATTGAGCAATATTCTTCTTACATCAACGTCATCAACACACTTTCGCCGGGGCAGATGATAGAAAGGAATGGCTAATCTTTAACGTTTGATACAACCCGCTCGTGTCTGTATTGACTGGAGAGTGTTCGAGAAATGGGAGAAGTTTACTCTAGACCTCGTGGCGGTCATGAAACGCAGCGTGTGTGTGTGCGTATGTGTGTGTGGTGGTCGGCCTGGTCGGTCACTTGCGAATACATCGTACAGAGACCGGTGAGCCAGTGCCTGGAACACCATCACACAGCAGAGATCGTCGCCTCCACTGCCCTCACTGTACTCGCGCATTCACTCATCGCATGGGCCTATTCGGTCACATGCGCATCCATGACAGCGGAATTCACCACAATGCCGACAACACCGATACACCATCCACACCTCCGCTCCTGCCATTCTTAGCGCCCCCTGCCACCCCCACTACCATGAATGACATCGCCCCAGCCTCTACCGATTTCTCCTGCCCACACTGCGCCCGCAACTTCAACTCACGCATCGGCCTGGTCGGTCACCTGCGAATCCATCGCACGGAGGCTGGTGAACCAGTGCCTGGGGCTCCGACATATAGTCGACGCGCCCGCCTTCACTGACCTCCTTGCTCCCGCACATTTACACACCGCATGGGCCTCTTTAGGACACATGCACCTTCCACGACAACCTCCGGTAAACCACCGGAGGCTAAGCTGCATCAGCACACACTACCTACACCAATACATCGACTACACCCTCACAATCACCATTTACTAGAGTATATCACGGTTTCCTAGAAACCGTGGCTGGGAAGTCTGCCAATCTGACGCTTCCACTCAGACCACGCCGTCGGCTCAGTGTATATGCTGTGTGTGTCGAGTGGCTGACCAGTGGACTGGGAGTCAGACGGCAATGGCTGCTCCATATCCCCCTGAGTTTGTGAATCCTGGTGTGTGCGTTATGGGGGCCAGGTCGTGCTGTGGCGCGCGAAGACGGGTACGCCGATCCGTCAGTTAATGCGTCCCACTCCCACATCAGGCAACTGACCGGCTCGGACAGTAGTCTGACTGTGGGGTGGGGAGAGAGTGAGGTCGACAGCTCAGTGCATATTCCTCACTATAAACAATCTGACGCGCTTGAAACTATCACGGTGCGCTAAAAAGCCGTGGCTTGGAAGGCTGCCAACTGACGGGATAACTCGGACCGCGTGGTCAGCCCAATGTGTTTTTGTGTGGAGTGGCTGACTGGCGGACTGAGAGTCAGGCTGCAATGGCTCCTTCTTAATGTGGCCTTTATGGCACCTCCACCCGTGGGATCCGAGCCAGGTGTGGTGGCACGCCCAGGGGCGGCTCCGGCCGCGCCAGCCACCTGCGCCCTCTCCCATCTCCGGTCTTCTTGACTCTGTCTTGACACCGGGCTCAGGTGGGGAGGAGGAGAGAGTGCGGTAGCTGCAGCGCAAGGCTACTATCACTTTAAAACTAATTCACGCGCAAGTCACCGTCCCTGCACCACCTGGTGTGGAGCATACGGTGGACCTCGTCGAAATCGACGGTCGAACTGTCGTGTGGTGGTGTCCCCCTAAACGGGCCACGTGGTAGATGCGTTGGACCAACACGGGGGCCACATCAGGGCACGGTATGCGTTATTCGGGTTGCGCTCCGCTAACAAATGCTGAACATGGGAGGTGTGGTGGCACGCCTAGGGGCGGCTAGGACTTAGGGGACGCGGCCGCGCCAGCCACCTGCGTCCTCTCCCGCCTCCAGTCTCCTTGACTATGTCTTGACACCGGGCTCAGGTGGGGGAAGAGGAGAGAATGCGGTAGCTGCAGCGCAAGGCTACTATCACTTAAAACTAATGCGCGCGCAAGTCACCGTCCCTGCTCCACCCTTCCATGGAGCATACGGTAGACATCTTCGGACTACGAGGGTCGAACTATTGTGTGTGTGGTCGCACAACGTAGGTCCCAGAAGTTCTCATTATCGAGAAGTCAAGCTATCCGTCAACCAGATCGTTTTACGAGAGGTCAGATCTCGGCAGTGTCGCACGTTGTGACCTAGCGCTCCTTGGGAGGTACTCTGAGAAGTACGCTTCCGTTCAGGTTATTTGGGTACTAGTGGAGAGAACTCTGAGGCGTCGTAGTCTGTAAAATGCAGGCGATCTGAGTGGAGATGATGTGCCTCGTGCAAAGTTAACTACATGGTGATAGTGCTTATAATACAGCATAGTCGCAAGATATTTTAATCACGTCTGGATGCAGTCTTTGGGGAGCGCGTGCATGCGGTAACATGTACAAATTGAATTTGCTAACAAAAACTACCAATTAAGCAGTACAATCTGTCACTTATTTTGCATACACTCATAAATGCAAACATGAAAAGCATACACAAAAAGGGCCTTTCATGCCAGTTGAAAATCCTAAACGCCAGTACAAATTTAGATTAGGTTCAAAAAAATGTGGACTGTAAAATTGTTAACAACAAAAATAAACCATTTTGTTTAGGAAAAAATTTGAAGAAGACTTGATTTCTACAAGATTATCGGAAAAGCAGCTAAAATTAATTAAAAAATCAAAAGGATTCGGGTAGCAAGCGGAGGTACGCGCGTTCAAAGACCAGCATCCCACCGCGACTAAAACATCTTGCAATTATAGCGCCCAGTTATCATTTTTTACAATCCCTACCACGTGATTTCTTGTAAATGCAATAATATTTCAGAATTTCGGTGAAAGTTTTATGAAATTCATCACCCTGTGTACAGCCAGAAAAGGATAGTAGAAGTAGCAGGATGTATGAGATGGCCAGCACTTTATGCCCTCGCAGGGCATTTCGGGTCTACATTTGTGCTGTATCCCATCCTTTGGGGTGTAGGGGTACTAGTTAGCGGTAGCACCACACAGAAATCGTTTGGTCGCTCTATTTGTCTCGCAAAGGTGCTGAATGCTCCTGTGGACGCCTCTAACTGGTACCCAACTCTCACCTGTGGCTCCTCGAAGTTGGGTTCTTCCCAGCGGCCACACCCCCGGGCAAACGTCATGACCTGTGGGTTACACCAGGTGAGGGTCTCCGGTGTTGTGTGTGCCTCCACACCCTGTATGTCTGACTCCCGAACTTTCCACCTCCTACCTCTCAAAAAAGTTCTACGGTGGGGGCGACAGCAACCACGTAGGCAGCACAGGTTAACTCGGGTCGTTCTCCCACTAAATAAAAACCGTGACCCATAGTGGAGTTCGGCAGCCGTCTGAAACGTCCGAGCAGCCCTATTTAGGGACAGCACTGCTTGCCTCGTCGTAGAGGAAGGGGCTAGAAAAGGTGCCCTAAACAAATGCTGGTTAACACGTCTTCTGCAGCCGGCCGCGGCTCGCAGATCGCAAAATACGCGGTCGTAAAACTCAAACAAACAACAATACCCGCCGTCTCAATCCCCCTCGCCATACCCTCCAGGCTGCTCGGTTGAGTCCACTCCCACTATCAGCCTGGAATGTTCATTCCCTTTCAAACAATCCTAGGAGCAAACCGGCCGGAACGGAGGACGGCGCTAGTCGCTCAGAAACTGGCGCGCTACAAGGTGGACATTGCTGCTCTCAGCGAGACCTGATTACCTGAGCAGGGTCAGCTGGAGGAGGTGGGTGCCGGCTACACCTTCTTCTGGAGCGGCCGGCCAAAGGCAGAGCGACGCGACGCTGGTGTTGCCTTTGCCATCCGGAACAACATCGTGGGACGTCTGCCCTGTCTGCCGCAGGGTATCAATGATCGCCTAATTAGCCTCCGCCTGTCTCTTTGGGGAGACCAGTTCGCCACCATTATCAGCGCCTACACTCCCCCAATGACGAGCTCTGATGCGGCGAACGACGAATTCTACGAGGATCTGCACGCCCTGCTAGCGACTGTGCCGAAAGAGAGTAATTTAATTGTCCTTGGTGACTTCAACGCCCGCGTCGGGACGGACCACGCTGCCTGGCAGGCAGTGCTGGGTCCCCACGGTCTCGGGTAGCTGTAACGATAACGGCCTCCTTCTTCTGCGCACGTGTGCGAAACACCGTCTCCTGCTGACCAACACCTTCTTCCACCTTCAGACGCGGGAAAAGAACATGTGGATGCACCCTCGGTCGCGGCGCTGGCATCTGCTGAACTATATTCGAGTCCGGATCGAGTCCGGATCGATAGGGCGTGCTTGTAACCAAGGCGATCCACGATGCCGATGGTAGGACAGATTACCGCCTCGTCCTCTCCCGGATGAGGCTCCGGCTGCAACCCCGACGAAGGCCCCAAAGTAAGAGGCCGCCATGTAAGTTAAATACTCTTTTATTAAATTTGCCTGCTCAATTTTTTGAGTTCAGCTACCAAATTACCGAGAAACTGGAGGACCCGCATGCTCCAGATGATAATGCTACCGTGGAGACACGATGGTGTCAACCGCGAAATGTCATCCAGTCCACCGCCCTCGAAGTTCTCGGACACGCACACCGTCAACACCAGGACTGGTTTGACGACAATGACGCCGACATCAGCAACTTAATCGCGGAGAAGAATGGACTACACAAAGCCTACATGGACCTTCGGACTGACGCCACCAAAGCAGCCTTCTTTAGATGCCGGCGCCTTGTACAGCAACGGCTGCGGGAGATGCAGGATGCCCGGATGATCTGAAAGGCTGAGGAAATCCAGGGGTATGCGGACCGCAATGAAATGAAAAACTTTTTTTAAGCCATTAAGGCTATCTACGGCCCGTGTATCAAGGGGACCGCACAGCTGCTCAGCTCTGACGGCACAACACTGCTGACAGAGAAATCAAAAACTATGAAGCACTGGGCCGAGCACTTCAGAAGTATCCTTTAATTGCTCATCAGCCATCTCCGATGCTGCCATTGACAGGTTGCCTCAAGTGGACACGAACAATGACCTGGATCTGCCGCCTTCCCTACCAGAAACCATCCGGGCCGTGCAGAAGATTTCCAACGGTAAAGCACCGGGATCCGACGCAATCCCACCGAAAGTCTACAAGCACGGTGGGCCCCGGCTGGTCGCAGAACACACAACACTCTTCCAGGAGATGTGGCGCCAAGGACAAGTTCCTCAGGATTTCAAAGACGCGACCATCGTCCATCTCTACAGACGGAAGGGGAACCGGCAACTCTGTTATAATCACAGAGACATCTCGTTGCTCAACATCGCCGGGAAGATCTTCGCCCGTATCCTTCTCAATCGTCTGAACGGTCACCTAGAGTAGGGCCTGCTCCCGGAAAGCCAATGTGCCTTCCGCCGACACCGCGGAACAACCGATATGATCTTTGCCGCCCGAAAGCTGCAAGAGAAGTGTCAGGAGATGCGAACTCACCTATACACCACCTTCGTGGATCTAATGAGGGGTGTAGGCGTACTAGTTAGGGGTAGCACCACATAGATAGCATTTGGTCGCTCCATTTGTCTCGTACAGGTGGTGAATGCTCCTGTGGCCGCCTCTAACTGGTACCCAACTCTCACCTGTGGCTCCTCGAAGTTGGGTTCTTCCCAGCGGCCACACCCCGGGCAACCGTCACGACCGGCGGACTAAACCAGGTGAGGGTCTCCGGTGTTGTGTGTATCTCCACACCCGGTATGTCTGACTCCCGAACTTCCCACCTCCCCCCTGTCAAAAAGTCCTACGGTGGAGGCGACAGCAACCCCGTAGGCGGCCGAGGCTAACTCGGGTCATTCTCCTACTAAACAAAACCGTAACCCATAGTGGAGTTCGGCAGCCGTCTGGGATGTCCGAGCAGCCCTATTTAGATACAGCACTGCTTGCCTCCTCGCAGAGGAAGGGGCTAGAAAAGGTGCCCTAAACAAATACTGGGTATCACGTCTTCTGCAGCCGGCCGCGGCTCGCAGATCGCAAAATACGCGGTCGTAAAACTCAAACAAACAACAAAACCCCCCGTCCCAACTGACCGGCTCGGACAGTGTCTGATGGTGGGGGTTGGGGAGAGAGTGAGGTCGACAGCTCAGCGCATATTCCTCACTATAAACAATCTGACGCGCTTAAAACTATCACGGTGCACTAAAAGCCGTGCTTGGAAGGTTGTCAACTGACGGGATAACTCGGACCGCGTGGTCAGCCCAATGTGTGTTTTGTGTGGAGTGGCTAACTGGCGGACTGAGAGTCAGGTTGCAATGGCTCCTTCTTTATGTGGTCTTTATGGCACTCCCACTCTGTGGGATCGAAGCCAGGTGTGGTGGTACGCCCAGGGGCAGCTCCGGCCGCGCCAGCCACCTGCTAACTCTCTCATCTCCGGTCTTCTTGTCTGTGTCGTGAGACCGCGCTCAGGTGGGGGAGGAGAAGAGTGTGCGGTAACGTTAACCGCCGTGGTTGGAAGGTTGCCAACTGACAATTACAATCAGACCTCGCAGTTAGTCCAATGTGTGTTGTGTGGAGTGGCTGACTGGTGGTCTGAGAGTCAGGCTGCGATGGCTCCTTCTTAACGTGACCTCTGGCTATCTCACACATGTGAGATGTAAGCCGTTCAACCCCCTGTTGTGTGAAATCCTGGTGCTTGTGTTTGGGGGGAGGGGCAGGTCGTGTACGTAGTACACGTAGACGAGGTCACCAGCAGCTGCGCCCGCTTCCGCATCAGACAACTGACCGGCTTGGACAGTGGTCTGATTGTGAGCGCGGGGGAGGGAGTGAGATCGAGAGCTCAGCGTATTTTCCTCACTATAAACAATCTGACGCGCTTGAAACTATCACGGTGCGCTAAAAGCCGTGGCTTGGAAGGTTTGCAACTGACGGGATAACTCGGACCGCGTGGTCACCCCAATGTGTGTTTTGTGTGGAGTGGCTGACTGGCGGACTGAGAGTCAGGCTGCAATGGCTCCTTCTTAATGTGGCCTTTATGGCACTCCCACTCCGTGGGATCCGAGCCAGGTGTGGTGGTACGCCCACGGGCGGCCCCGGCTGCACCAGCCAACTGCGGCCTCTCCCATCTCCGGTCTTCTTGACTCTGTCTTGACTCCTGGGCTCAGGTGGGGGAAGAGGAGTGAGTGCGGTAGCTGCAGCGCAAGGCTACTATCACTTAAAACTAATTAACGCGCAAGTCACCGTCCCTGCACCTCCTGGTATGGAGCATACGGTGGACCCTTCTAAAGATTCACGCACTTCGAAGAAACAACAACATCGTCAAGACTGTCATGTAGGTGCTTGGCGTGATGCGCAAGAGAACCGATGCCCGAAACGATGGTTTCTTAAGCGGTCGAAATCCGAAATTAAAATTAACTGCTAACTGTTGAAGTCAAATTTCAGTTGAGGCCTGTACAAATTAGACTTCGGAACAGTGCAAACTATGATAAACGGTACCCGAGAGACATTTTCTGGGAAAAAAATAAAAGAAAAATCAGCTTCCTTCGACGCCAAAGAGGTCGCCGACAAGCAGGTGTTGGAGCTATGGATCAAAGATACAGTTAGGGAAGTAAATAACACTCGAGGCAGATTTTACTGGAACAGCAGAGTGTGCATAAGAAATAAAACTTTCTCTAGAAAATATTTGGACTGCTTTACCGTTCAAAGCGCAATGATATGTAACGACTTGAATGACTGTTGGTAAAACCACTATGACGGGTAAGCAAAACACATATGTATTGAGCCTGACTGTTCTCAGCAGTCTAGTAGGGTATCCAGCGTCTGGTATTTTTGTAAAGGGTCTCACCAGTTCACCTAAACTAGCGAAAGAGTCTTGATTCGTTTAAATGTGCCGGAATTTAATCTGACTTCCTACCGGATACATCGACATGGTTCCAAGTTTAATCAGTATAGTTTTATATTCGTGACAGTCAGAAGCTCGGTAAAGATGCTTTCGCGACAGAAATTTCCTGCGATGTACATGGATCATGAAAAGGGCACCAGGGAAAGACTAGTGCGCTCGTTCGCGCCCACTCTCTGACACTGGCTTCCCGAATGAAAATTTATCAATTGTACAGTAGATTTGCTATTTAATTAACTGTTCGCGTAAACACTACAATGTGTTTTCGATTACAAAATTTACTTGCATAGGATTTTAATATTAATTATTGCATAGTATAATCCCAGCTATTCCAGTAACGTCAGGTTGTGGGATTTTGAACACGGTTCTTTCGAGCAGCCTGCGCAAAATGCACTCTATTAAAAGTGATTACGTAGTACCAATGATTGCCATTGATTTTTGTTGCGCTGAAAAATTAAAAACATATTTTATGAAAAGCATGCGGAAAAGACTAGTTGTGCTTTTTCGGTAGAATATTAAGTCTTTCGTAAATTTTATTATTCAAGAAAAAATATATATGTTGGTTTTGAAAAACTTCTTTAATTCCCGTATAATTTTGAACCTGACCTTCTTTTAAACTTGCATTGAGGACTTCAAACTAGAAGCTGTATATTTTCCAACTGAGAGAAATTATACATTTTTATATGCTGGTAATAAGATGTCATAAAAGTTTGCAGTGGACGTGGACTATTTTGTGTCTCTTACAAGCATCATTAATGAATGGACAGATACGATCCTTTAGAAATTGACTTTTCCCGATTGTGAAAAACTCAAAGTTATAAATGTTTTTAAAAACAAAAACTATGCTTGCTTCAAAAGTATGAAATTTAAAGAAGATTTTTTTGCAACCAAATAAGTAAAAAGAACATTTTCGTTTGGGCCTTCTATAAAATATATTTGAATTTATAAAGACGTCGAAAATTAATGAAAAAGTTCATACTAATTAAGCAGTCATTTCGGTCGATTGGGACTAGTGCGCATGGCCGGTAGGAAGTTCGTTCAAAAGCCAGTACCGAGTCATGAACGAAGTATCTGTAAATTATGCTGCATAATAATTGCTGTAACGACCCTAGTAAAGTTATCTTTTTTTAAAGCGAAAACGCTTTATAGAATGTTTAGTTAACATTTCAAGAGACAGAACATCTACTGTTCGCAGCCTCACGGTAATCAAAACTATTGCTGCAAGAACTGAAGGCTAATCACTGATATGCCATGCCAATCCTCCTGAGCTCTCCGATATCTGATGATAGCCGCTGGTATTTTGATGTTATTGGTTGCACCCTTTATACGCCTGGGCCGAATAACGTGCATTAAATTCTCCCCCTACTTCCAGTTTTCTGTCGCAAACTAGGTAAAGGATGTCTGTGGAGGAACCACATGAAAGGAGGTTAAAAACCGCAGCCTCACAGAGCACAGATAAAATGAACGGTGGACACGCACAGGCAAAACTGCCAAAAGTTGGTAAGTTAATATACGACAACTTACATTTAAAAAAACAACTAAGGGCAAAAAATGAGAGGCCGGTAAGCCTACCTTGACGGTTTTCACAGCCACTGTGATGTTGTGTGGTTTGAATAGGGCCTCGTAGACTACGCCGTATTGACCAGAACCTGAGAAAAAATAACAAAAAACTCTAAGACGATGGAAGAACTTCGACAGCATTAACCCCCCCCCTGGCGTTATCATTCTTCCGGGGAAAACACGTTAGTGTCGGTTTTAGTAGTAGAAGACGCGATTGTTCTTAAAATTAAAGAAGGACAATGCACAGACGACGTTCGCCAAGTGTTAATAAACATTTGGCAGATTTGAATAATCCATGTGATCCACTTGTGAAAAACTCGGCTGCCTAGGTGGAATTCGAACCAATGCCAGTGCAGGGAAGGCTTAGTACAGCCAACGCTCTAGCCAACTGAGCTATGAGGACATCACCAGGAGCCATGAGTTTAATCAGTTGGCTAGAGCGGTGTCTGCACTAAAGCCTTCCCCTTCCTGATTCGACTCCCACAGAAGCCGCCGACTATTTCCAAAATGGGTCAAAAGAAACTGAGTTGAGTAGAAAACAGGGGGTAAGGATTACTTATATTGACTCCTAAACCAGACATGGGAATAGGAAAGCACCACCCAAATAAGGAAGGTGGTTGTGCGTATAATTACAGGATGAGTGAATATGTCCGCGTTCCCTCGACCGTAGCCCCAATCTTAACCCTAGCGCTGCCCTATAACTCAAACAATACAGTCGGCACTAACCCTCAACGACTTTAAACATAACTCTAATTTCCTAGGAATTTGACGCATAGACATCTGTCTTGTGCGAGGTTCCTGTTCTCATGTCATGTTTGGGTGCCATATAATAAATCCCTACCAAAATATGTATTTGAATGTGACTTTATAATCGCGAGACGATGAATGGTTTCACGTATCTACGAGTACCAAGCCATTTGGAGTAACTGACTCTACAATATCATGGACGTAACTTTAAGGCTACGCATAGGGACATGACTTTGATGCCGGTGAACGTGATCAGATTTCAACATTGTTGAGACATCTCAACGCAGTCTTCCGGTACATCGAATTCATGATAGAGGAGTGAGGGAACCGTAAGTGTTTTTGTGGTCGCACTGATGGGGATGGTATAAAACCAGTTGTTAGGGAAGCGAGAAGTCTGTGGACGCATAGATATGTCTTTCACTAGCATGTTATTTTCTCTGGTAAAAGTGGAGCACGCTTTGAAACGGCATCTTGGGATCCCAACCTGCATGAGAAATTGAAATTCTTTCCTTCGAATACCTTCTGAGGTTATCTGCAGGGCTGCATCTTGGTCTTCAAAATATAATCCAGTGAATTTCCCTGTGCCCAAAGTATGATCTTTTTCGCTAGAATGTGCAGTTGCCTCTAGACATGGTTGGCTAAGAAGGACAAAGATCTTCGTGTCCTAACCATAACCTAATCCTCAATTTTAACCCCGGTCCTATGTTTAACTTCACACTTAACCCTAACCCTCATATCCCTGGAAAAGCCACCTGTATTACACGCGGTTTCTGTTCTCGTGTCCTGCCAAGTGGGAAGGGGAGAGTACATACAATCCTCACCTGTCCGACTACCTCCTCTTCACCCCCCAATAGTCGGGAGGCAAGCGAGTACAGTAGGAATCCAATTATTTATCATGGCGCTCAGATGCTGCTACTCTTTTTATCTGTGATAGACATTTGTACGATTCCAACACACCTAATCGATCTTCTATGCTTAAACAGGTACCATTAACTCTGGTGATTTTCCCCGTTTTCGTGATGATGAAATATTCTGCTAACGAAACCTCATCCACGGTAATGAAGACAGACAGCATTATATGATTGCGGTGTGAGGCTCCAACTTTCGGGTAAAAAGAGAACAGATGCGGGCTGAACAGCCTAAATAGAACCAAATGGGGGTGTGTGCGAATGTGGCCGGGTTTTTTCGAACAGGATTGCAATGACTTAAGAGTTGCATAATTTACTGTGTCAGTGCGTAAGTAGGATGACGCTTGTGTTCACATGCTGCGTAAATTCATGGCTCTCTCTTTCTCCCTGTGGGGCGAAAATTCGCTGTGCATAGGAAAACAGGCATCAGAGCATTGGATTCGGCCAGTGTAAGACTGAACCCAGCTGCAGAAAATCACTTTCCGAATGGCATGCGTCTCTGCAAATGTATTGCAAATTCAGTTTCACGCATATCGGCATTCGTTTCGTTGATCCCGAAAGATGGTGTAGCTCACGCACGCAGCCCTTGCCCAGTTAGTGTAACTGTACACCGAGCAGCAAATACGGTTAGACACATCATCCGTTTCAGGTCTGATCGGGAATGACTGGATATGTTTCCTAGCGAGAGTATGGTTGGCGCAGTTCTTTTCATGTCGAAACCCGCTAAGGTTTATAGTGATTTATTATCATTGGAGTTGTGGGAAGGGCTTAGGGGGGGGGTGTTAACGAACGAGCTGGCAGTGATTTCAGCGATGTCGACGTTAATTATAGTATTTGTTTTTTATCGCGTTTAGATGAAAGGATAACGCCTCACTTCTACGGGACAAATTGGGTGTTCCTTGGAAGCTAAAATATCTTCTTGAGCCACCTGAAATAGGGAGCAGATGCTGTGGCAGCAGCAGACTTGTCGGGTTTGGGCAACTTGGCAAAGTTGTCATTCTACCGTGCTGTAAGATAGGGTGAAACTTCCTTTCGTTTAGACTGTTAAGTGGAATATTGGATTGCCATTCAAAGACTGCGAATCAGCAGAAAGATGTGGGATAGACGGAGGTCATGATAGAGCGTTATTTTTAACGTAGCTATCATACTCACAACTGTGCCAGACGTGATCATAGGATAATTTATCTTCCAGACTTTAACAGATGAACATCAACAGACAGGCGATGGCAATACCGTAGGTACACATGGCGTGCACCATCAGCAAGTTCACTTCCGATTCTACAGAGGCGCATGCATTCCAGCTGGGAAGAAAACTCTTCTTTTTTTCCAGGGCATTCCAGGTCAAATACTTGACGTTAAGCCAAGCGATTTCGATTTTCATGGGTACCTGGGATGAATAGCATTGCATATATCGTGGAGATTGAATGACAGGGGGCGTAAGTATAACTTCTTATCACACCATGCATACAGGTAGCACCCAAAACCATAAGGCCACGACGGCGATTGAACCAAAAACAAAAACTACAGAAGGCAACGACCAAAAGTCCGTTGAAGTCTATGGGCACCAAGTATGCTAGAGAAAAAATTGAAGTCACATATTCTAATGGTTGCTCAAATGGCACGTCAAGACAACCCGTACCTCTGGTATAAGAAAGCGTGTTCAGAGAATTGAAGACGGGACTTTGGTTTCTCAATCGAAGTAAAATATTGAATTAAAAAGCATAGCCCTAGGAGAACTCACCTAATTTATGTTTCATTACAATATCCGTTCGTTTACTTTCCCATTCGTCAATAGCTGCATCAAGACTGTTGTTGCTGCCACCTTGACGATCAGTTTTGGAGACTGCGTAGATGAGGGGACAGGCCAAACCATCGGTTGTTTTTTCGAGATGTTGGATGAGTTCCGTCACGGTAGGGAAGCGACTTGTCTCTGATATGTAAAACTATATATATAAAAATAAAATATATAAACCATGTAACACGAATAAAAAAATTAGGCTAGGCGCCTGCGAGATAAGAAACAAATTACGTTTGCACCCTTAAGGTACCTAACAATCTCAGCAACTTTGAAAACGATCTGTATGTCGTGAATGAGATTCAAATATAAACCGCAATTTGAAAACAGCCATGGCACGTCCTGTGACTGAGAAGCTGATTTAAACGCTCATTAGACGACTTAACTCGTAAACGGTGATGGTCGAAATCTGTGTGAACATTTCCGGACAACTCACACGTTATGTACTTAGTTTATCAGTCTAATGCGTTCTGCAAAAAGTCCATTTCCCATGGAGAAACTGCTTCTAAATATCTTTACAATTAAGCCATTTCCTATGTTAATAATTGCTGTCGACGAAACGTGTGCCTTGGCGTACATTTTTCCTCTAGAGGACATTAATTTCAACGCAATTTTACCCACCGGAAAATTGATTTTTTGGTTTGCATTAATCTACGGATTTAATACACCCGCGTTTTTCTGGCATACGCAAATATTCGCGGAGTAACATGGGAAATGTCCAGCATCAAGCATGCGTTTTAACTTTAAACTGGTCTAGGTTCAAAAAGAACGCAATTTAGTAATGGAACGGGTATAGCAATATTTCAATTGGTGTATGGTCACTCTGTAGTGAAATTATCGTTGCAGAACAGTTCCTTAACACATTTTAAAGAGATAATTTACTTGAGATTTCTAGTTTATATGGAGCACTTCGATCACAGCCGTTGTGGACGTTCATTTTCTTCTATTATTAGATTTTACGCTTGGGTAAGTTGGGGCAAACGGACATCTGCACAAAAAATAGCGTTCGAGGACCGATTACGTAGGTAACGACCTTCAATAACTGTTGAAGTTGTTGACAGGTAGAACTTATTCATTGGACATTCGATTAAGAGCAGTAAATGACGACGAGTATTCAAGGTCGTTTCAGGGACGACTCCAAACTCGACGGAGTCCGCCGTCACCAAAATCTGCACAGGCGCCTGATTACATTGCTTATTTTATTCCACTTTTTTTATAACCAATTGACTCTCCGCCATGTGCACTTTACAAAGCTGTTATTCTTCTGAAGTTAGTATCCAAGAGATCAAATGAAATCCTGTTTACCTAATCACTTGCATTTCAAATAATGCAACGATAGAAAATCACATCGGAGTCTCGGAAAAATATGTTCGAACATGCTTCATATTACACAAATTATTTGCGGATTTTTAACTTAGGAGCATTCAAGGTAGCTTTTAAGCTTCGTTGTGCTTATGCTGTTTTGGTTACTCCGTTGCTTAAATGGAAGGGTATTATATATTCTCGAAACTGAGTTTAAGCATTTAACAAGAAGAGTTTTCGGCGTTTTCTTGTTGGCAAAGATGGCTTATATGCCCTCTCTAAACAGGATATGAGAAAAGGAACCACTTGCAATAGAGGGAGTCTTTGCGCCAAATTCCGAGGAAATTAGGGCGTAAGTTTATGGTTAGAGTTCAGTTTATGGTTAGGTATAAGAGTAGGGCTCAGGATAGTTTTGAGGTCATTTATGGTTAATGATAGCGTTTGTGTTAACCGTAGGGTTAGAGTTTAGGACACGATTAGGGTTAAGATTAACGCTACGATTTAGTTTTATGGTAAGGACACGAGAAAATTTACGCCTCCCGCAAGTATACGCAGGGCCATCTTTATTACTTGGACGGAGCATTCCTATCCCTGTGCCTTGTTTAGGGGGCCATATAAGTAATCCGTACCTCCATTTTTCTTACGAATATTGTTATTTCGAACCAAGGTAATAGTATTTTCAATGATTCTTTTTCTTTCAGTACAGTGAGAGTTACTCATTAATAATCGGAAGTTATGATCAATGTGTTTGGGTCGGTTTCCTGTTGATCAGTTTTTTTCCTTGAACTAGGCACATTTTCCGACTTTCTTTAGCTACTATGACTGGACCCCGAAATAAAACCCGGAGTTGCGGTAAATTGCGTATACGATAGACTCCAATAAGCAACGAGAAAATCGGATCCAAAACATCAGTTTCGTATTTACTTTTGCCAATCTGCTACAAAAAGTTCTAGACCGATTGCTGAGGAGCACCTTGTGGTGCCAAAAGTCGCTTCTCTAAAATAGTAGTCGGCTTTGGTGACGTTGATAAATATAACAAAGCATAAAATGTCCAAAACTACCGTATTCGAGGGCAATTACATCAAGATACCTTCAGGACGTCGGAGCATGTAGAGGTGGAGAAAGGCCTTTGACGTAGATCGATCTAACTTTTACAATTTTATATGTATGCACATTCGAAAAAAACTATTCTAGGTCTATTAAAAGTCCTACGTCGTGTTAATACATGGGAAGTAAATTATCGCATGCTTTTGGCCAAGGCAGTATAGCTGGAGAGCAATTGTTCTCCTGCCAGGGTGCGGTGTTAAAACCATGGATGACCTATTTCACCATGACAAAGAACGGACGCGGCAGTCAGTGACCGCCATTTACTTTTAATGTCCGAAATAATAAGATCCTGATGTGCAAAGCGCACACCGATTACAACCCCTTTTAATCCTACCATTCAGTGGTAAGGTTGAACTTACCACCTAGTCAGGCTGTTGATTATCCGGCGCGTTTGCTGAAACAAATGCTAGATTGACCTTTGCCGAATGCTAAATGCATAACAGGAAGACGCTCAGCTTAGACAAGCAACGGTTGTTGACCACAAGCGACGCTATGGCTTGCATGGTATAGCAGTACTGCGGCATTCTCACGGTTGTCAATCGTCCGGTACAGTCCTGGAGCCTTAAACTGGAACGACGTTCACCTTCAAATCCAGAAATTACAGGAAACCATCTCTCTATCGGACAGCCTCGTGCAATTGCTGTTAGACGAACCATGGCTCGAGTTGTTTTGGCACCCAGCAGCTAGGCCCGAAAGGAATATAATGAAGTTGATCACGGTAAGGAGAAGGTTCAGACTAATTCGCTTGTAATAGGACAGGACAAAGGTTAACCCACGAACGTTTTGCTTGGGCAGCCGGGACCGGTTTAAGTGTTGTCGATGTCGTCTTGTTCTAGTAAAAACCCACTGGGCGTTGTAGTTTAGCCAAGAATAAAATGTTAATTCTTCTAATATGTGCATCATGATTCGCGTTAAAGGAATATTACTTTACGTTTCAAAAGTGGTGGTGGTGGTGGTGGTGGTGGTGGTGGTGTTGCTTTTAGGAATAATAAGTCCTGCTATATAGTAGTAAACAACTAGCCCAGAGTTTTCGGGGACTTTTGCGCGAGATTGATTGAGCTAAGTGCCGCACACTACAAGTCAAAAAATAACAAAACTACTAGGTCTTGCTGGATGTATCGCCTTTCCTTCCCATGTCGATGAGGGGCAGAGCATCTGGTAAGTTGCGCACCCATATGTTTAAAAATGGAGGGTAAATTGTCACTCCACACAAACAACAACATGCGGTCAACCCCAGTGTAAATGAAACTGGCTCACTAAAAAGGGCTTAAAGATAAGAGGGCATTTGACTTTACCCTAGTAGTGGTTGACTCACACGCGGAAGTTCCCAGATGTAGGTAGATAATTGTATGGCGATATGTTTTCTGGAATCACGTCCAGAGAACACGAGTGCAGCCAATCTCCTGGTCGCAATGGAGGCGTACTACCCCGACGTGTGCCCTCCAGCCGTCCCCGAAAACCGCAATCACAAGCCGATTATGACGATTGCACTATCATCAAAAATCTACCAAATTGAGCGAGTAGGTGGGGGCTAGGGAGCAGAAAAATTCTCGAGAGGATAGATTATCGAATCCCCGCTGATATTCTGCAGCTCTGAAGCCAAGTTCACCAAATAAATTCTCAAGCGGATGCCAATATGAAGTTCAAAGATCTCAGCAAAGGGCAGACGGGCATGCGCGTCTGGTAGGGAGGCACATGTGAAAGAGAGCCACTCCCAACAGACTGACTCACTACAACCGCTGGGCGGCGAGAGCGGAGGAGTGCCGCGCCGTCGTCAACCCAGTGACTGGGAGTCTAAGGGCTGTAATTCGGGTGTCGAGGCAGATTGGAGTGAGACAGGAGCGGCAATCGCAACTACGTGCATCTCTAGGGGTGACTAGTCCTCAGAAGCATATTTCTTCCAGTTGTAAAGGCCTTTTTCATAGGACGTCATTTTGAACTTTTAATAAAGCGAGGTTTTGCGCCTCTTCCGACATATCTCAGGCAGACGTTTACAAGGCTGATTGTTCGTTTTAGGATTTAGTGAAAAAACGCAATTGATAAATTGATACTACTGGTTAGAAGGGTGTCGTGTGCTTGAGGCAAACGACGGGGTAAACAGTCAAAGTTATAGAGATGCGCGCAGCGTGAAGCTTTACTCTTAGATGGGTCTTGAGCATCGAGCCTTCCGGCCATGGTTGTCAGATAAGCCATGTGATTTTATCAACTCCAGCTTTCCACGCGCAGTAAGGGTCTAACACCGTGTAGGCGTTCACCTTCTATAAAACACGTCAGCCCTAAGTTTTGCAAAGCCCTGTCGCTTAACTTGCCTCTTCTTTTCGGTGGTATATTAAAATCGCGCGAACAGACTTCATCGACTTATTCTGACTAGAAGATGCAAATATGTATCCGCGCCTTTCATCAGAGTCTCGGGTCCAGAGACCGTCCAAGTTCCTGAAAAGTGCCGGTCAATGGGCCATCAATACATTTCGGACATAAGAGGAGCTATTTCTGAACTTCAACTGCTTAATGACCCATTGAAGCATAAACCCAACCTTTGATAGTCAGGTAGCTGCCGTGGGGTCAATATAAGAAGTAACATTTTTCAATAACAACTGCCGATGAGCATAGTGATCTCCTGAAATGCGCCAGCTTTAGTCATTCATCTTGGTTAGCAGAGGATTCTAGCAGATTTGAGTAATTCCTTTGACCCACTTGCGAAAAACCCGACGGCCTCGATGGGATTCGAACCCATGCCAGCAAGGGGAAGGCTTTATTACAGTGAACGCTCTAGCCAACTGGATTCTAAATTGATTACTTATGAAATCCTGCTTGGGTAGCAACTTACTATATCAATCCGGATAGGCAACGAAAAGGCTAGCAAGAGACGTGATATGAGTTTTGTCCGACAAATGAAGTTGGTCATTCGAAAAGTTTTGACTAGATACCTTACCACCTCGAAGTGCGTACTGGTGTCAAATACTTCGGGAGCAAACATGACGCGTCTTCTTAGTATGTTTAAATCAAGGATGAAACCTCTGAGCAAAATGTATATTTGTTGCATTTGCCTCCTGAGAAGTGTGTATACATGCAACTTTCACAAACGAAGTTATGTAGAATGATAAATTTTATCAACGAGGAGTTTTGGAGAGAGGCAATGCTTAGGGAATCAGAGATGGTGAGCAAAGACGACTTCAATACCCAATAGCTGCCTGGGTGAGAAATATGATTCAATAAGTAGGTTCTGCCGTTCGCTTCCAAAAGATACGCACAATGCTAACAACACACTGGCGGCGATCTCCGACAAAGAATAGGTGACGAGGAGCAATTTTCACCACAGCAGCCCCAGACGTCATGTACAGCAGAGCGAGTAAACTATAAACGAAGCCACTAGAAAGTCATTGCTTTCACAGAGCGCTGCCGGTCTATGTGAGCCATAGGTCACGCTCTGTTTGGTGTGATCGGAAATATGCAATAAACGACAAACTGTGGGATTGCACAGCGCGGCTGGATGCCGTCGAGTGGCCCCAGCAAGGGGTTCTGAGTAACGGTGATATCGATGCAAATAAACGTCATGTCCTGAAGGCTCCAGGAATTAAGGTGAAACAACGCCGGGCACAGTAGGTGTGGTAAGCAAGCTGCTCGTGACAATTGACAGAGGAAGAACTCCAAAGCGGCAGGCGTCACAGGCAAACTAACAAACTGCGAAAACAGGATGTTCTCTTCGCTTAAGCGAAACCCAAGAATTTGGTCTCAGTGGCGGAACGAGGGAGGACGTCCTCAGAAAGATACTAGAAGTCGATCAAACCAGTAACGGTTGTGACCGTCACTGACACAGGTGTTCAAACTTATATACGTATAGGGTACTTTTCCGTCTCAAAAATTGTCCAGCTCAACAGATAGCAACGAACTTGGAAGACTCTTACATAGTAAATATATATAAAAAAACAGCCTTAAGTAGACCCAAGATGTCAAGGGAATATTTTTCAAGTCAACTAACCCTGCTAATGCGCACTTCTCAAACAGCGTCATAAGCAGTGTATCAGTCAAACAGATAAGTTGCAGTTTTTACTGGGTGGTTTGGGCACTTTGGAAGCCAAAAACAAACCTTCCTGTCCAAAGTTATTTGTTCGGTGGCACATAGTTGGAGGGGACAAGAAATCTTACGTTGTCACCACTGAAACAATTTACTAGAGCAACTTCAGTGAATTTCAACTACAGTTATCACTCGCTACTTTGCGGTTGGCTTTCAGCGGACTTTATACTTCGCGGGTCTTCTCTCAAGATATGTTCTGCGCATTTTCAATATTTCAAGGAATTTGTTATATTATTATTATTTGCTTCAGGATATTTAAGTGTACAATACAGTGTTTAACAGCATACGAAGAGTTAACAAGAGTGTTGAGGAGATTAATAAGTTTTAAAAGTATGCGTGAAGAATTTATTAATCTTTAGCATATCCATATATATATATATATATAAGGGTTTACTGGGGTATTAAGCTTTAAAGTACATACATACTGTTTTGCAGAACTTTGAATTTCTCGGGAGTTGTGGAACGTAACTCCCGGATATATCCCAGGGCTTAATGTACACTGTTCAAAAATTCCAAAAATTGGAAGGATGACTATGGCTGTGCCACTTTATTGGTTTCGAATAGTCCGCTAACCGTTCATATTTGAATAAAACCACCCGTTGAGCACGCTTTTCTAACTTAACCCATCCATGGGAATACTGAAGATTTTCATATTCGGGCAGGCTTTTATAACTGTGAGTCCATCGAATTGATTTGGCGTGACAGGGCTTATTGAATACAGTCGTTTTTCAGGGCTATAATAATTTCACAGTAGGTAACTACCAACTTGCCGCTCGATTATGAGTTAAGTGCGCGACAATAAAGGACCATCGACAAGGATGGCCAAGTATATTAAAACGGCAAGGGAAACAGGAATGATTATTGCTGACGAAATTATCGTCGCGCACCAACCCAGGCTTGGCCAAACTATGAGAGCCCCAGGCCAGAGAAACAAAGCGAAAGGGAAGCCGTCATTCTGTCCTGTTGTTAGATAGAAGAGCGCTAATCTCACAGAACAATGAGATTTCATCACGAGGCAAAAGCAAAAGAAATTCAGTAAAAGCAAAAACCTGGAGAATGTCAAAATACTAGTTGAGAGGTGCAGTAGTGTGGAAAATAAAGAAAGCCGCCCGTTTAACCCCGCCCCACAGCAACCATTTCTAGGTTTTAAAGTGCGGTCCAGTTAACCTCACTTAAATACCCACAACTAAATCACTGTAGTGTGTTTGTGTATGCGTGTGTAGTGGTGTAGGGCCCACTCCCACATCAGGCAACTGACCGGCTCGCACAGCGGTTTGACTGTGGGAGTGGGGGAGAGAGTGAGGTCGACAGCGCACCGCATTTTCCTCACTAAAAACAATCTGACGCGCTAAAAACCGTGGCTTGGAAGGTTGCCAACTGACGGGAAAACTCGGACCGCGTGGTCAGCCCAATGAGTGTTTTGTGTGGTGACTGACTGGCGGACTGAGAGTCAGACTGCAATGGCTCCTTCTTAATGTGGCCTTTATGGCACTCCCACTCCGTGGGATCCGAGCCAGGTGTGTTGGTACGCCCAGGGGCGGCTCCGGCCGCGCCAGCCACCTGCATCCTCTCCCGCCTCTGGTCTTCTTGACTCTGTCATGACACCGGGTTCAGGTGGGGGAGGAGGAGAGTGCGGTAGCTGCAGCGCAAGGCTACTATCACTTAAAACTAATTCACGCGCAAGTCACCGTCCCTGTACCATCCTTCCGTGGAGCATACGGTGGACATCGTCGGACAAGGACGATCGAACTGTCATCGTGTGTGGTAAATCTGACCTACCTGACCAGCCTCGTCCGTGCAAATCCGATAGTGGAATATCTTTCCATCGCAGCGCAGGCTGATCGTCAGTCTACCCACATTGGTTTCAGATTCGCGAACTAAGAAACTGCCTGTGATGCCGCTGTTAAGAAGGTACTCAGCGTAGCTGCGGTGTATGGCGCCATGGTACCAGCGCTCGGAGAGAAGGTCTGGACAACTGCAGGGGCTTCGGCCATCCTTCTCCGGATGGGCCGACTCCACTGGCACATTCATACCGGCCTGGCTGAAGCTGTGACGCTGTCCGCCGGTGGCGTCTGGGATAAATGCAGTAGTTGCCCCCGAAGGTGCTGCCATTTTCAGCGGGTCGTTGACGCAGTGGGTAGGCAACCAGCCACGCTCGCCGGTACGAATGCACTCCACATCCACCATCTGCGAATCAGATCTGAGTCCAAAGTATCGAAGATGGTCGTCTGTCGGATTAGTGGTGAAAGAAAACAAGTGAGGTGTGCGTAGAAACTGGAGACGTTTTTTAAACTAGAACAAAGATATCTGTAGATACAACCAATTGAGTTTGTAAACGGCATTTGATTTCGCAATATATATACACTAGATGAAATTTCAGGATAAAATTTTAGGTTGTATCATGGCACAAACTTTATGGGATTATTTTTGTTCGTTGGATTGAATTGATGCGCAGAAAACTGTTCATTAATGCGGAGTTCACTTCAGATCTGTTTATTTAAGAGAAAACGGGGCCAAACATGGGCCAAGTCGGATGATATTTGCTATCCAAGAATTTACCTACGATATTGAAAGCTCCGGATCAAACATTTTGTTTCTATGCGTTGTACTATAAACTAACCTTAACATAAGCAGGAAAAAGTTTCAATAACTCTTTTGAGAGAACGGAAAATTTGCTTTTGCGTTCAGAAAATTAGGTAAATGCAGGTATGAGAAATTAAACTGTTTCCAAGAAATCAAGGACAGATTCAGTTCAAAAGATTCAGATTTGCAAACATGTGAATTTTTATGCCACAAAAATAATTAATAAACTTGTGTGACTGTGCTTTGTTTTACCACACCGATAATGAGGAGATTAAATACGCATATATATATGAGAAGCCGCGACATAAAGTCAATGTTTTCTGTCATGGTGTACGCGAAAGATGTCCTGAAAATTTCTAGTTGCAGTTGACTATGAACGAATAGGGAAACTAAAAACGGAAAGGGCAGAAGATTGGCATTTCTTCGCAAACTTTGAGCATATATTCAGAAACTCGGTTGTCTGTTTGTAATCTTAGAACGGGGCTGAAAAGTAAGCAACTACAGCAAAAAACACACCGATAGAAAGAAATTAGTTCTTTCATTTTCAGTAGACATTGTGTCCCTTATTTTTCAGTGAAGTCGCATAACCGGTCGAACGTCCCCATTTTTTCCTTGATTTTATCTTCAAAAAGGGCTAAGAACGCAGATATTCGACAAAGAAATATCTAATTAAAGTGTCTTGTTAAAGAGGTAACTTTTTGCAAGACTTTTTAAAATTGATCTTAGGCATATTCATTTACAAATTACGTTGTAGGCGTTTTTGTTCTTCTCGGCAACGAGTTTTCGAGTTCCGGTGGGTCTACAAATATGACTCAAACGACCATCTGCGTTAGAAAGAATGTCTCAGAAGTCATTATTTCGGTAAATGCCTTTAAGAAATATCTTATTGTGAAGGGTCAGATAAGCACCTACGACAGAATCTACATTTATGGGTAATAAACAGAAAACAAAATAAAAAGGTTAAGTATTCACCGTAATTTCAAGAACGATCTAAAACTCATCGTAATCCAACACCCGAAATACTTATGAAGCAATTTAATAAAAGGAAAGCCCTCTTAATATGCATAAAATGGTACTTTTACGATTTCACCTAACAATTCTATTCAAATTTATTCGTCACTGACCGATCTGTCATCATGTCAGCTTAGGAAATAGTTTATTTCTGTGACGTCTCCACCGCCCCAATCAAGCGAAAAGCTGTTTGCCTTAGTCAAACGCATCGTAACCAATGTATAAACGGGAGCAGAACCCGACAATTCTCGTGAAACCGTGTTGGAATGCATACTCGAAATGTACACTGTTTGGTAACGGCTATACTTTCTATTGCTCTTAATCTGGAAAACAACTTCTGTGGAATGGGCACTAAAGGATTATTTTCAAAAGTAATTCTACTTGGGGTGTTTTATTTTCTAGTTTGTTTACATGGGCAAGCATTCTGTACATTTACAACTTTAGGGTAATTAGATAACCCGATTTTTTACGTTTTCGGAAGTTGCCGCCATTCTAAATAAAATTCTAAACAACGTAATATTAATTCTTAAACCAGAATAGGTCTTCTTTTTAAGAACGGTTGCTTCTTTACTGCTGTAAAACTTTAGGGGATGCCATGTGATCTGATTTCGCATGAATTTCACGAGATAACGCACGTACGGTATATGTGTGAAAAGAGGAAGGGGTTCTTCGAAAAAATTCGAGTTGAACTCGTGAATATTCGAGTTGGTCACACCAACCCGTCGCCAGACGAAATTAATACAAGTGAGGTTAGAATGTCGCACTAGACCAGCTGGAGTGACAGGGCCGACAGAACATTGGCGTGCAAAAAGGTGAATCATGGCAGTTGTGAGCTAGGGTGTGGGGAGGCGGAATAACTACGACCCCCGCACTACAGGTGGAGGGTGGATGGTGGATCATTTAAATTCCGGGTGGCTGGGTTGCTGGTTGTTGATGTGGCATTTGGACGAGGGGCGGTGAGTCGTGAACGTAGACCCTCATAACGGATGTCAAGGTTAACATGGTGGTTGATACTGCCCGCACAGGAGTAGCAGGCTTCGAGGAATTCCCTTTCTCCTTTTGTGTTGGCCATGGTGACGACCCCAGTTTCAACCCGATTAAATCGATGGTCGCACTCGAGCGCGTGCTCGAAAATAGGGGACAAAGAGTGTCGGCGGAGGATGGCTAGTTTGTGTTCATTAATACGGGTGCCAAGGCATCGACCCGTATGCCCAACATATACACAAGGGCAATCTGCGCACAAGATGCGATAAATTACGTTGGTTTGTTGATTTTTGGGGATAAGATCCTTTATTCGGGATAGTGTGCGTAGTAAGGATGCTGGCTTGTGAGCGACCTGTATACGGAGGCGATTTAAACACCGATCAATTTCTTCAGAGGCACTCCCAACAATGCCCGGTGTCAATACAGAGTCAAGAAGACCTGAGATGGAAGAAAGCGCAGGTGGCTGGCGCGACCGGGGCCCCTAGGCACTAGCCGCCCCTAGTCGTGCCACCACACCCTCATGTTCAGATTTTGTTATGGGAGCGCAACCCGAATAACGCATGCCGTTCCCTGATGTGGCCCCCGTGTTGGTCCAACGCATCTACCACGTGGCGCGACACGACGGTTAGACCGTCGTAGTCGGACGATGTCCACCGTATGCTCCACACCATGGTGGTGCAGGGACGATGACTTGCGCGTGGATTTTGCAGCTACCGAAATCTCTCCTCCTCCCCAAACAATGCCCGGTGTCAAGACAGAGGCAAGAAGACTGGAGACGCGAGAAAGCGCAGGCGGCTGGCGCGGCCGGGGCCTTTAGGCCCTAGCCGCCCTCAGGCATACCACCACACCCTCTAATTTTTGGCACTTGTTATTGGAGCGCAACCCGAATAACACCTGCCACGCCCTGATGTGGCCCCCGTGTTGGTCCAACGCATCTACCAGGTGGCCCGTTTAGGGGGCACGACAGTTCGGTCGTCGTAGTCCGACGATGTCCACCGTATGGTCCACGGAAGGGTGGAGCAGGGGTGGTGACTTGCACGTGAATTAGTTTTAAGTGATATTAGCCTCGCGTTGCAGCTACCGTACTCTCTCCTCCTCCCCCACCTGAGCCCGGTGTCATGATAGTCAAAAAGACCGGAGATGGGAGAGGGCGCACGTGGCTGGCGCGGCCGAAAACGCCCCTGGGCGAACCACCACACCAGGCTCGGATCCCACGGAGTAGGAGCGCAATAAATGTCACATTAAGAAGGAGCCATTGCAGCCTAGCTCTCAGTCCGCCAGTCAGCCACTTCACACAAAACACACATTGGGCTGACCACGCGGTCCGAGTTATCTCGTCAGTTGGCAGTTGGCGCATGGTATGCGGTAAATGACATTTCTTAATTGTTCTTTCGGGTAAGGGGTGCTTTACTCGGTAGAGGGTTGTGTGTATAGATGATGCAGGCTTGTGGGTGCAGAGATGCCACAATGACTTACAGTAGCTGTTCTAACTCATGAATTCTTATGGATTACATGAGTTACGGCCTGTTACGCAAAATTAGCGCACGCTGCGTCCCCCAAAGTTTTACATAAATAAAGGATCGATTGTTAAAAAATAAGGCTTATTGTGGTTTACAAAGTATTATTACGTTGTCTAGAAATACTAATTTTTTAGAAAGATACAAATTACGAAAAGGTGACAAATCTATCCAGTTGATTAAACTGAAGTTTTAAATGTATAGGAAGCCTGTCCATGCAACTGAAAGAGTGAATAAAGCAGCAAAAGTAGAATTACCTTTGAAAATAGTCTTTTTTCAGAGTGTTGCACATATATATTCATCCAGATTAAGCGCAACGTAAAGTATGACCATCATTAACCAGGATAACATGCGAGTGTATTTTCCAACACCTTTTCACGAGAATCGGAAGTTTTTCTTCCGTTTGTACATTGTCATAGATGCGCTTGACAAAGGTAAATAAACTTTCGCTTGTTTGCGCCGATAGGGACGTCACACGATTATAATATTCCATAAGCGTATATGTTCACAGGCCGGTCACTGACTAATAAATTTTTATAGAGTCCGCAGGTGCAATCGTAAATGTACCATTTTTTGTACATAAAGATGACTTTTCTATTGTTTTAGGATGAGGTTCATATCGTCTTTGAAAATGTGGTGAATTCTTTATTACTTTCAGTTTCTTCAGTCGACTGCCCATAAATGTAGATTCCGTTTGATTTGTTTAGTAAAACCTTCAAAATAAGATATTTCTTAAAAGCATTTGCCGAAGTAGCGACTTTTTTGATATTCTTTCTAATGCAGATGGCCGTCTGGGTCATTTTTGTAGACTCACTCAAACATGAAAACACTCGCTGCCGAGAAAAATGAACGTCCACAAAAAATGCTCGGAAAATACATGCCTATAATTAGTTAAACACTTTCTATAATAAGTTGCCTTTTAAATAGCGCTTTAGTTAGATGCTTCGCTGTCGAATGTCTGCGTACTTAACGTTCTTCCAAGGTGAAGTCAAAGGAAAAACTGGGAACGTTTGACTGATTTTTTGACTTTGCTGAGAAGGGATTCAATTTCTGCTGAAGATTAAATAACTCACTTTCCTCTTTCTATTGGAGCGTTTTGTCGATATATTTGCTTATTTCTCAGTCTGGTTCTACGACTTCAAACGCACAAGAGTGTCCAAATATATACTAAGATTTTGCGATAAAATGTCAATCTTCTGCCTCTTCCGTTTCGAGTTTCCTTAATCCTTTATAGTCAGCTGCAGGCCGAAATT
The DNA here is from genome assembly GCA_017591395.1 of Schistocephalus solidus. Classification (NCBI taxonomy): domain Eukaryota; kingdom Metazoa; phylum Platyhelminthes; class Cestoda; order Diphyllobothriidea; family Diphyllobothriidae; genus Schistocephalus; species Schistocephalus solidus. The sequence goes on along the minus strand of WEDG01001956.1, from coordinate 11,254 downwards.
GTTTTGGCAGGCTTTGCGTACGCAGTGAGAGCGAAAAGTGGCGGCGTGTCATCGCGTCTCGTATATATGCGCGTTCAAGGTCCTTATTATCGGTGGTAAAACAAAGTACACTCACAAAAGTTTATTACATCGTTTTTTTAATACAAAACGTCATAAATTTGCCAAACTTAATTTATTAGACTAAATCAGCCCTTGTTTTTCGAAACCAATGTGATCTCTCAAACTTGCATTAACCTGATTTTCTTGAAAACAAAACAAAATTTTCGGTTCTCCTAATGGATATATCCCAAGTTTTTCGGGCTTATAGTAATTTTCATTCATATCACTGCGTACAAAAACAAAATGCTTTGATCCGTAGCTTTTAATAGCGCAGGAAAATTCCTGGATAGCAAGAAACGTCAGATTTTACCCCATCTAGTCCCGTTTTTCCCATCAAGAAACCGAGCTGAAGCGAACTCTTTATTATTAAACAGTTTTTTGTGCATCAATTCAATAAAACAAACAGAAATAACACCTTAGAATGCGTTCCCTGATACACCATCAAATTTTGATATATAATTTTTTTGAGTTAGGCAATCTATTGTAATTGTCTGAATGGGGTCTTCGCGGCCATAAAATTTACTCGCGAAACTGCAACAAGAGATACACTTCGATTCCTAGACGTAAATATACAAAGGACTCGACTGCGGAAATCGTGCTTAACTAGGCAATTAAACACCTCGCGCCCCATAAAAGAAGCTTTGTTCGCACGCTTTTCCATCGGGCCTTCCGCTATTGCAGCAGCAAGGACCTTCTTAAGAAAGAACTATCATATTTATATCGGTTATTCCGGTCCAATGGATACCCAACGAGCTTTGTTAAAAATTGTCTTCGACGCCAGAGACAAACGCAGAACCTTGTTTCTTATGGAGATAAAGTGCCACGGAAATTTTATTCCATAACTTACATGCAATGTGTTTCCGAAACAATCTCTAGACAATTAAGTCACTTTGGCATCTCTGTCGCCCACAAACCTGCATCCTCCATGCGAGAAACCCTATGCCGAGTAAAGGATTCCATGGCCAAATAGCAATTAGGCAATGTAATTTACCGCATATCATGCGTCAACTGTCCTTCTGCGCCACTGCTCGTTGTCTTGCCGGTTTCGATCGGGAATATTAACAATGCTATTTTGGCGCTCACCGATCGATTACAGGACTCACTCGTCCCTATGTGCCTGGGGTTGGGTATTGCTGGCTGATGACGGCTAATAAGCTAGAAATGGCCATTTCAGTCTCCCTTGTCTTTGTCGGTAATATCATTCTGCATATATATATATATATATATATATATATATATATATATATATATATATATATATATATATATATATATATATTCCGAATGTTCGAGAATATGCGAGGCCCAGGTAATTGTATTGAAGAAGACGGGAAGGCGTTCTCTGGGACCAGAATTTTATTCATCCGACGTTTCGAACTCTCACGCGAGCCCATCGTCAAGGAATAAAAGACTGTACAGCTCAGTGCTTATTTAACTCACCTCTGCCGAGTATGACCTTCATCAGCGCCATTGATTTGTTCGCGCAGGGCCTGATATGCAGCTGGCAGATCGATATGTCTATTGATCGATTCCGCGGTCGAGTGCGACGATTCCTGCAGCAGGCGTGAAATTCGGTCGTCTGACTGGCCCAATATTCTCACGCTGCCAAAGTCAAAGTCGTGCTCTAGCGAGGATGCGTGAGCGGCTACCAAGGAGAGTTTATCCTTCCTTCTCACAGTTGCCGTTTCTCGACGTGCTGGTATACAGAAAGGGCGATGGAGAACTCAAAACGACGGTTTACAGGAAGGCGACGAATACCTCTCGAATTCTGAGTTATTTTAGCAACCACCCCCTCTCGCACTGGAGGAAGAAAAAGACTGTCAGTTGCCGTTTCTCGACGTGCTGGTATACAGAAAGGGGCGATGGAGAACTCAAAACGACGGTTTACAGGAAGGCGACGAATACCTCTCGAATTCTGAGTTATTTTAGCAACCACCCCCTCTCCCACAAACGCAGCTGTGTGAGAACACTGTACCGTCGAGCGGAAACCCATTGCACCGAACCAGCCGACAAGAAGGCCGAGGTACAGTTTCTGCGGAAACTCTTCACGGTCAACGGATATCCTGGGAGTTTTGTTGAGAAATGCAGGCGAGAGGCCAAGAGAATAAATCCGAAGGGGCAGCCAAAACCGAAGTACTGGCGTGCAATACCTTACATAACTGGTGTATCCGAAGAATTTGCTAGACTGGTGAGCAAATTTGGGATTGGCGTGGCTCACAGACCGGAAGCGACAATCCGCCGGCAACTCATGCAACCTAAAGACCCAATCCCGCTCAACCAAAAATCTGGCGTCATTTACCGGATAGACTGCCGTTGTGGTCGAGCAAATTATGTTGGCGAAACCGGTAAACGGGTTTGCACGAGAATGCACGAGCACGAGCTCGCTGTGAGAAGGAAGGATAAACTCTCCTTGGTAGCCGCTCACGCATCCTCGCTAGAGCACGATTTTGACTTTGGCAGCGTGAGAATATTGGGCCAGTCAGACGACCGAATTTCACGCCTGCTGCAGGAATCGTCGCACTCGACCGCGGAATCGATCAATAGACATATCGATCTGCCAGCTGCATATCAGGCCCTGCGCGAACAAATCAATGGCGCTGATGAAGGTCATACTCGGCAGAGGTGAGTTAAATAAGCACTGAGCTGTACAGTCTTATATTCCTTGACGATGGGCTCGCGTGAGGGTTCGAAACGTCGGATGAATAAAAATTCTGGTCCCAGAGAACGCCTTCCCGTCTTCTTCAATATATATATATATATATATATATATATATATATATATATATATGTATATATATGTATATGTATATATATATATATATATATATATATATATTGAATAACAGAGGTTGTTTGCATCCCGAGATAGTATAATGAAAAAGAAAAAAATGCTCTTCGGGAAATGGAGTTTTACTCGTAAATTTTTCAAGTTGGTGACACCAACCCGTCGTCAGACGAAATGAACAGAGGAGAAAGTGAAGTGGCGCGACAGGACAGATTGTGACAAAGCAAACAGCTGGTGTGAGTGGGTGGTGGGTGGACCAATAATCGGGGGCATGTTTTGGGACGGGGGGGTGAGGAGAGAACAATTACATTGGCTTGTTTGGGAGGGGGAGGTGGGCGGCGAGTAACTACGGGATATATATATATATATATCGGGTAAATAATTTCTGAAATTATTAAGTGCAGGACATGGAGTCAGGTGATTCGGACATGACTTTTTAGGGTCAGACCCGAAATTTCAATAAACATTTGGGTCGAAGACAATCAACCACTGTGGAATAACCACGTAATGCCCATTCTACAAACAAGTAGTACTACAAGTAGTATGAATCTTATATGGCAAAGACGTTATACCGTACTTCCGACATAGATACTAGCTAAAAGCCCAGACACGTGTTTCGCCGATGTTTCTGCTGCTGTGTGCCATGTCCTGCACTTAATAATTTTAGAAATTATTTACCCGATTATTCTCTGGAGTCCATATACCAGAAACCGCATAGAGAACGCTGGGGGACCCACTGAGGAGCCGAACACCCTCGTTGCTGTGTCACACAGCAGCAGAAACATCGGCGAAACACGGGTCTGGGCTTTTAGCTAGTATCTATGTCGGAAGTACGGTATAACGTCTTTGCCATATAAGATTCATACTACTTGGAGTACTACTTGTTTGTAGAATGGGCATTACGTGGTTATTCCACAGTGGTTGATTGTCTTCGACCCAAATGTTCATTGAACTTTCGGGTCTGAACCTAAAAAGTCATGTCCGAATCACCTGACTCCATGTCCTGCACTTAATAATTTCAGAAATTATTTACCCGATTATTCTCTGGAGTCCATATACCAGAAACCGCATAGAGAACGCTTGGGGACCCACCGAGGAGCCGAACCCCTCGTTGCTGTGTCACACAGCAGCAGAAACATCGGCGAAACACGTGTCTGGGCTTTTAGCTAGTATCTATGTCGTAAGTACGGTATAACGTCTTTGCCATATAAGATTCATACTACTTGTAGTACAACTTGTTTGTAGAATGGGCATTACGTGGTTATTCCACAGTGGTTGATTGTCTTCGACTTAAATGTTCATTGAAATTTCGGGTCTGACCCTAAAAAAGTCATGTCCGAATCACCTGACTCCATGTCCTGCACTTAATAATTTCAGAAATTATTTACTCGATTATTCTCTGGAGTCCATATACCAGAAACCGCATAGAGAACGCTGGGGGACATACTGAAGAGCCGAAACCCTCGTTGCTGTGTCACAAAGCAGCAGAAACATCGGCGAAACACGTGTCTGGGCTTTTAGCTAGTATCTATGTCGGAAGTACGGTATAACGTCTTTGCCATATAAGATTCATACTACTTGTAGTACTACTTGTTTGTAGAATGGGCATTACGTGGTTATTCCACAGTGGTTGATTGTCTTCGACCCAAATGTTCATTGAAATTTCGGGTCTGACCCTAAAAAGTCATGTCCGAATCACCTGACTCCATGTCCTGCACTTAATAATTTCAGAAATTATTTACTCGATTATTCTCTGGAGTCCATATACCAGAAACCGCATAGAGAACGCTGGGGGACCCACTGAGGAGCCGAACCCCTCGTTGCTGTGTCACACAGCAGCAGAAACATCGGCGAAACACGTGTCTGGGCTTTTTTAGCTAGTATCTATGTCGGAAGTACGGTATAACGTCTTTTACCATATATATATATATATATATATATATATATATATATATATATATATATTGCTAATGAATATATATATAGGTAATAAATGAAAGATCCAACATATCTGCAAATGACAACTTGACTCCTGGCGGTTTATCTAGTTAAGTGGCATTCTTTAATCAAGACCACTTTCAGTTTACAGCGAAAGGCTGGGGAAACTGGACCGTGCTCCTATGTGCGCAGATAGGCGCTAATGTTTTGCCTTATGCGTGTCTAAACACACTTCGGTAACGTTTTCCCGTCCCCTTCCTCCAATTAATCTGTGTCTTCAGCATATCTGCGTAGTTCGGACACGAAAAAGTCACTGCTAGATAAAAGCGCAGGACAGGTTGAGGTGTGGTTAATAAGGCACAAAGGGCTTTGGAAGGACTGACTGCAGCTCGTCCCCCACCCTCGTTCGACCCTCGAAAATCGAAGCAACAAAGAAAAAGTTAACAGCGACGAGGTAGACGATCAGGAATTGGGAAGGTCAAGCGCACCATTCGAGTGCATCAATGGCTGAGGCGTAGCAAGAGGGAGGGGGACGGCCAGGGGTTCAGTTGGTTGGTCAAGTAGGATGTATAAAACCCTTAGGGGCTACGATGTGCTAGGAGTAAACTTTCAAAGGCTTCAGGAGAGAGAGAATTAATTACGGGTATGCTTCGCACGGACCGTGTCGTTGTAATAGCCTTGTATCCCAGATAAGCACGCTGAAATCGTCAAGGGCGCGATGCACCAATGCGAACAATCCTCGAACAATGTCACAGCCATCGACTGCCTGATTTAAACTTCACCCTTGCTAAATATCAACTTCCTAAACCTCCGACAGCAGTTGCTCTGAGCAAGTAATGCCGGATGTGAATTAGGTCTGTCAGCTTTTCTGTCTCTTGAATGTGAACAGTCCGCTGTAAGTGCTGCACATCTGACTTTAATTTCGTCTCGACGATTCTGGCTAGTAAACTACGTTCCAAAGACAATACGAGGCTACTTTTACGGAAATTACACGAGATGTCGAGACGTTGACAGTGGGTGCATGACAATGCTTCTGAGGAAACTTGATGGGTTGACAATATATCCGCAAATATGTGTTATGCAGTAATTTTGTTTTTCAGTCTAGACTCTATGTTCGACTAGTCTGGACGAGGGCGGCGGCAATTGCCAAGATGGACAGTGGAAGAAAGATAAACAGTAGCCAATTACTCTGTGAATCCAAGTAGGGACAATGAGATAGGAGGAGGGTATTTGTTATTGGTGGACGGGGCGTATGTTCTTTGCAAGACAGGTGAAAAGCCGCAATCTAAGTCGGTTAGCACGGCGACGGCCACAAGAACGTTTTAGTCAACTGTTGGATGCTCTATATTTAGGAAGCAACAAGATTTTAGATGGAAGTTGGGTTGAGACCTGACAATATGCTTTTAGTAAATAAAATTTTCGAAGCGTCCTAAGAGCCGTAAGGACTTATTAGACTCGCTAGCATGTAGGAAAATCACCATTTTTCAACTAATCCCTGCGGAGGTGATGATTATTATGATCATGATCATCGTCAGCAGCAGCAGCTTGAGTAAATGCAATCAATACTAGTAAGGGTGTCAATGTATTCATCTAAGTTCAGAAGGCTGAGCCTATCAACTAATTCAAGTATTTTTACAGTACAAACCGAAATTACGTACTCCGAGTAAACTTTAAAAATATTTTTTAAGCAAGTAAGTATGCTAATACAATGCACACGTAGAATATTCAGTTTACAAGACTAGATCAAGGCGATCTACTCCAAAAAACCTCGAAAATTTGTATTCAAACAGCTACTTTAAGACGGTAAGTTTTTTAACTTTTTCCATTTTTATAATGAAGGGAACTGTTCGTGCATTAGGAAACTGTGTGGATTAAAAAGCAGTCATTTAACTAGTCGAAAATATGTGCATATACTGAAAGCCCCTCTGAATCATGATGGAATGCGCAGCTTAATAACTACCCGGTGGTCGTAAGCTCTGCCGAGCGCAAACTTGTGGTGAACTGAGTGAAGATCCTGTGCAAGCTTTTAGTTTAACCAAATTAACTGATCATTGGGTTACTTAACCATTTCGTGAGCTAACGTGATTATTTCGGATACGAATGAGGTGTTTTACCGTCTGAGAAATTTCAGACGTTGAGTATCGGACACCACCGTGTTACTGTTTGGTGAAGGTATGGCATTAATTGTCAATGGTTAACGAAAATATACGAAGCCTATTTTGTTAGCGGTGAGCAGCATGTACTTTTTAAAGCATTTGTACAAATAGTAAGCGTAAAGCAATTCAATTTGGCATGAAATTTGTTAAGAGGCGGTTATCAAAGAACCCCCATCTGCCGAGGTACTACGGTTGTTCTCCAAATGTAAGCTGCAAATAACTAAAAACACCCAGCAAGAGAACTTGAGAAAGTGATGAATGCTCGCAGAATGAAAGCGAACGCCGGTAAAAAACTTTTATAGCGGGAAACGACTTAATTATTTGAAAGGTTTCTGTTTGAGTTGGCTGTGTGCAAACACCACTAGACTCCGTAAAAAATTTCGATTTTTAAAGGTAACTGAGGTCAACAACACATTGCGACAGGAATGATCAGTGGCAACAACAGCGACTGCTGTTCGAGGCAAATCGGTAGCTAACCTCCACTCCAAACAAACTGGTACTCTACAATAAGCCATATTAATTCGCATTGTTAGCACTTGTTTTGGCGGTCACTGAAGATGTTTGATGTCCAGCCTTAAATGGTAGCAGTGGCACCGGCAGGACACTGGTGCAAATTCCGTAAAAGCTTTAAAAAAATTTTACCTTCATTAAGACAGTCGAAACCTGCCGACCGACTTCAATTGGACGTTCAAAATTTGCGGGTCTTTTACCGGCAATATTCCTTTATAAACAAACTCTGGACAGAGTAGAATTGAGAGTCGAACGTTGGTTTGTGGGCCGGCAAGCATGAGTCTAATGCCCTGCCAATCCAAATACGACTCCACCTAAGTCACTTGCGATTGTGAGTATTGGATGGGACATTTTAAGTTAGAACCAGAGTCGCTTTAAATAATCCCCATCACAATCAAGACGTGAGCCCATGCCTCGCGTGATAGAGCGTTGGACCCTAGCTCGCTGACCAACCGACCGAAGTTCAAGTCTCAAGGTCACCCGATCCGGCGTTGGGATATGGTTAGCTAAAAAAGGCAAACAACCTATAAATTAACTTTCCCCACCTTTGTATTTGCCGGTGAATTTTTTTGAGTGTTGGTTTATCTGAGGAGAACATGATATAGCCTTAATTTGTATCTTTAAATTGCATTTCGACTACCTCGGTGTTCGAATGGGTAGTTCAAGCAATATCTAAAAATTAGAATTGTAAAGAAGCACTATGCATACCGAAGAGTAGGAGCGAGAAAGCTAAGGCATTTATAGACTTAACAAGAAATAAATATCGGTATAATGAACACTTAACACGATGTAACACAGACAGATTTTTTAAAAAGAACCTAAAGGGGATTTTGGGGATGAAGACCTATTATACGCTTTTTTTAAACCCAGGTATTTAAGAAGGGCCATGTTTCTGTTAAATGAGGACATTCTATAAAGACAGATGCTGCAAACGGTACTGTTCTCTTCCAGCTAATAATATACAAACGCCTACCTTTTTTTACTGCAATTTGGGAAACCGAATCGGGTCCACGATCCGGGAGAAAGTCACAGAGAGCGAACAATGTGGAATCAACCTTTTGGGTACAGTCTGAAGGCGAAGTGGACAACGCATCACCAAGTTCATTGAAGGACTTCTTCTCTACAGTGAGATAGGTAGCAGTCATTAAAATAACAAAATGCATGCGTGAAGAGAAACTAAAAATTAAGCATAACAAACGACAGACTAATTCAGCCAAACAAGAATAAAAAAGAACAGTTCTCGTAACAATACAGCAGGAAAGGTGACCACATGTTAATTTTTTTATATTTTCTCAGAATGCTACATATATTTGAAGTCGGAATCCACTTAGGCACATGAACCTCAGGTTCTGTCCAGAAGTTGAATTTAATGCTGTCATATGCATGCTGCCTTGTGTGGTTTTAATTCTTTTAGTCGACTTGGATTTGTAGAAATACTAGGGAAAATTAGCAAAAAAATGTTCCCATGTGGTGTTTTTTTGTCTTGTGCCCCTTTGAGCAGAAATTAAAATGCTACACAGAACATTCGCTGCCCTCGTTAACATTTAATCTAATACGGGTTTAAAGATACATGTTCAATGAAAATAAAATCAGAAAAGAAAATGCATATCTCATTATCGAAAAAGGAAAGTATTATTTTGAATTAACAGGGCGTATAAATAGGGTGAGGATAGAGCAACAAGATTAAAAACGGAGATGTGAATTGGCGGGCAGGCGATAAGGTTGCACTTTTTCTGTCGTAAAAATATGAGAACTATAGCGTGGACCGCAGGGAACTTAGGAAACTGACTGCATTAATATTCAAGAGAAGAAGAGACTACTAGACAATTCGCAGCTCTCGTTATGGGCAGCTGCAAATTTGGTGAACCGGTAATTCGAAGCGAAATAATAACTACAGTCAAAATAAAGGCGATGTTGCCAAGAGTTAGTGAACATTAATCAGGTGAAAGATTTTTAGCGGATCCTTGGGCTTATAACTTACAGTTTACTGTAGATAAATTAAATGAGCTAGGTTAGGCTCAACGCGGGGCATATGCAGCTGTTATTTATAAGGGTAATAATTACGAGTTCCCAAGAATTACAGATGGTCAACACTATGGCACAGGCGAGAGAGACGAGGGTAGTAGAAACAAATTTGCATTAAAAACGAAAAGCTATTGGTTTGTCTTTGGACCAGACAGTGATGACCGGGAGTCGGGACAACACTCATTCGCGGTACAACGCTACGTTAGTAAGCATTATTTTGATGTTTTCTTATGTGGATTGACTGATTCTTGGGATCTGAATGGTTCATAAAGGAAAACCTAATGGCAATGCATTAGCGTGGCATAAGCAAAGGTGTCATCCTTTCTTACTAGTAAGATATCAGAGCCTAACTGATAAACAAGAGTAGTTCCAACGTTTTGAAGAGTGTACGAGCAGGAAGACGGTGTGCGGAAGTCTTTCACATGGTCGCAATACCGGACAAGATGAGCAGGAGTTGTGGTGCGGCGCAGACTTCACAGTCAAGTGCCAACGGCACCAACGTTGTCGCTCACCATGAGAGCACCTGCAGTCAAGTACAACCATGGCCTTTCACGTTTCTTAATGATGAAAATATTTATGGGAATAAACTGTTAGTTGGAAGTTCGAAATGTCTGCATACAACCTCGGGACTAAAATGTTTTATAATAATATATAATCGTAAGTCCGTATGTAAACGCCCCAGTAAAATCCATCGCACATTTATATTAGAAGCATCAAAAATAATCATTGCCTTGGAATTCTACCAGGCAACACTGCATCCATGCTAGCAGCTAGCCAGCTATATGTTACGCTAGTACACATATATCCCAAAATGAAAGCAAATGAATTTTTCTTTTTACAAACACAATATACATACCGTTTTTGTGAAAAATTTCACGTTCGCTTGGATCAACCGCACATTTTCTACTCTTTTCCTTCGTTTGCTGTCCACCCATTTTGATTATGTTGGAATGAAATACAAAAGAAATATGGAAACGAAGACAAAGCGATCGAACCAAGTTGAGCGGATGTCAGCCTACGACAGACTGTTTTAGCTTTAACCGAGGTCAAATAGACAAAAGGCTTTAGCTGCATAAGATAATTTTTCAGTAACCCTATTACTTCTCAAGAATTAAAAAATAAACGTTTTGCCAGCCCTTGAATCAGACAGACAGTCGATTTCCAACTGTTCATGGATTTATAATTTCAAGTTATTCGTTCTTATGCGTGTGTTCCGTTGTAGAATATGCTTATAGATTACCAGTGGATACAGTAATAACCCGATCAGTAGTTCTCTGTAAATATTCCATTTTTGATTTCACCCCTGCTCGCACCAGTTTTGCCTTGCATCTTATAGAACTTGTGGCTGGATACAGTTTGTGGTAAAAATTCTGAAGATACTATAATTATAAGTTATCGTTCTGCGCCCCCGGGGTTCATATTTTACTATATCATCCCATCGTGAGTAAAAAAAAATAACGCTGATGTGCATGAAACTAAACAAGAGCATGCAAACACATGAATCAGTTTTTTAAAGCAATTTTGTGATTCAGAATCATTTGAGCAAATGAGATGTACCGGACCATAAATTCCTAGACTTTACTGAAGGATTCTTTGCCTCAAATGCATGTTTGTTCCCTTACTATCTTAAGAATAAGTTTTTCTGCCTAAATTTTTCTTTGTTTTCTCTTAATCCTCCCCCTTTTCATTCATTTATGCTAATTATTCTTTTAATGAAGCCAGTCTCATTCTGTCTAGGTGC